>APFE030517307.1:75359-142217 GCA_000404065.3 Pinus taeda | reverse complement strand
TTGCTGTAAATTGTTTATGAATTCCATTTTCTCTGCAAAATCTTAGGAATTCCTCGGAGATATACTCACCTCCTCTATCAGTTCTCAAAACTTTAATATGCAGCCCGCTTTGGTTCTCCACAAGTGCCTTGAAATTTCTAAACTTCTCAAACACTTCACTTTTGTTTTTAAGAAAATAGACCCAAGTCTTTCTTGTAAAATCATCAATAAAAGTTAGGAAATATTGGCTACCAGCTAATGATGCAGCTTGCATCGGTCCACATAAATCTGAGTGGACAATCTCTAAGGGTGCCTTTGCCCTTATGCATTTACCTGAGGGAAAACTTTCTCTATGTTGTTTCCCCAAAATGCAACCTTCACAAAGGCTGTCCGGTTTCTCTATCAATGGTAATCCTTTCACCATTCTTTTTCTGCTCAACAAATTTAGACCTCCAAAATTGAGATGTCCAAATCTCAAGTGCCACAACCAATTTTCATCCTTTGGCACGCTTTGGAAGGCCTCTTGGGTCACTGCTGCAATTACATTTTTGTTTCTCAAATCTGCCCTGATCCTGAGAGGGAACATCCTGTTCCTTGTCATCTTCACTTCAGCAATGCAACGTTTGCTGGGTGGTATATCCATGATGGTACACACATCATTCACAAAGTAAACGTTGTAACCCTTTTGGACAAGCTGTCCAATACTCAAGAGGTTACATCTCATTCCGGGGACATAATACACATCTGCTATGGTTTTCCTTTCTCCTTGCTTTGTAAATATTTTTACCTCCCCTTTTCCCATAACAGACACTTTGCTATCAATTCCTAGTGTGACCTCTGATTTCATATTTTTATCTAGGGCAGAAAAGAGAGCTATGTTTCCTGTCATATGGTTGCTGCAACCTGAGTCTAAAAACCATATGTCTTCACTATTTGTTTCAGCCATGTTACAAGCTAACAACACATTTGTTTGGCTGATGTTCTCTCTAGTAACATTTGCATTTTGTCTATTACTCATATCATGCTGCTTCTTCCTACATTCACTGGCATAATGCCCATATTTCTTACAATAATAACATTGGACATTGGATTTTTCATACCTTTGTCCTTGAGCATGATGTTGTTCTCTTTGCTGGCTGCTGCCTTGGCCTTGGTTCTGATTTGGATTGCTGTCTCTTCCTTGAGCATTTGCTGGACTGTTCCTTCCTCCTCTGTTCTGGCTTCTGCCTCTTCCTCTCTTGTTTCCTCTGCCTTGACCTCTTCCTCTTCCAAAGGACATCTGGGTCTCGAAGGCTTGCTCTAGAGATGAGTTCTGATTACTCAATTTCTGCTCATGTGTTATCAGTGATGCATGTAGCTCATCAACTGAAAAGTTTGAGAGATCCTTTGTCTCTTCAATGGTGGTAACAATAGCATCAAACTTTGAGGGTAAGACCCTCAATATTTTCTCCACAATCCTCCTATCTTCAATGGTTTCTCCATGAGTCCTCATCTGTGTGATCAGACCAATTACATATGTGAAGAATGAGTCAATGTTGTCTGACTCCTTCATGTTGAGATTCTCAAAATATCTCCTCAGCAACTGTAGTTTTAATGTCCTCACTTTCTCCATGCCTTGATAGGCTATCTTGAGGGTTTTCCATGCTTCTTTGGATGTCTTAGCTCCTGCCATCCTTGGAAACACACTCTGGTCCACTGCTTGATACAACAACACACGGGCTTTTGAATCCTTTTTCCTATTGCTCTTCAGCAGATCTTTCTCTGCCTGAGTTAACCTATTAAACTCAGTTTCATCTGCTGGTTCATCAAAGCCATCTTCAACTATTTCCCATAAATCTTGAGAGGCAAACCAGGCTCTCATGGTTATTGCCCAGTAGTCATAGTTCTTCCCATTGAACTGTGGGAGCTGGGTGTTAAACATACCCATACCAGTGCTTGTGCTGGCCATTCCTTACATTTTCAACTATGCTTCTAAATCCTTGACTGTGTATTTAAAAACAACTGACTTCTGCAACCAAAAGACTCCTCCCTTCAGCTTCTTTGTCACCTTCAAAGAGCCTAAACCTGCTCTGATACCACTGTTGGGAATTTTGTTGCAATGGGAAAATACCAAAACCACAAAATAAAACACAGAGGCAATGCTCTGTTTTCTTTACACCAGGATATTTTTGCACAGAGGAGTCTTAAAAAAAAATTTCACAGAACAGAGTATTTCACCACCATAAAATGATTTCTATTCATTAAACAAAAATTTACTGAGACATATTCATCCTCTTTCACTCAGAGGGATTCACCAAAACATTTTAACAAAAGTTACTCTGCCTCCTATGAAATTTTACACCACTGTGTGTAAATATTTCATTTACATTCACTGTTGTGTGAAAACAAAAATTACAGAGATTTACACATTTACCTTTTCACCTGTGTGAAACAATTCATGGTTTTACACAAAACTATCCACTGGTTTTCTTCATTCACTTCTCTTTCTACTCCTGCACTGTTGTGCATTCTTTTTACTTCTTACATTACAAAAAAAGATTTTTACTTTGCTGCTGCTTTTTACCATTTCTTCACAAAACATTTCAACCCAAAAATATTCACACACACTCTTGTGTGTTCTCTGGTTTTCATTTGTTCGCTGCTACGAATACAATACCTTTCCTCCCCGTGTGCGATTTCACGTTTTTTCTTTGGTGCTACGGACCCCTATTTCTATTTTTTTTCATGTGCGATTACATAACACACACTTTCAATACAATCCCCCCGTGTGCTTTTTTTTATATCTGCCTGGAGTCAACGCTCTTTCAAAAGCATATGCGAAAATAATAAAATAAAACTTACCTTACATTATGATTTTACCTCCATACCTCGTATTAACGCGGCGTATCAAAAACATTGAAAACTTTACCAAAAACTATGTCATTTCATTTAACATGAGGTATGGTCCAAGTCCACGTTGCATTAATTTTTAACAGGCCATATGTACTTTGAACAATGTAAATGGCGGAGTCCTTTCCTGGGAATCGAACGGCGGAGAGCAATCTCTTCAATCGGACGCATATCGGGTGGGGTGAGTTGACTTAAATGTCAGGGGATGACGTCACGGCGATCCACATGTCAGCACCAAAACGCGTCGGAGCTCCTCGTCGGAATGTTCCATCGCCGGAGAGCTGGTCCGATAGTTTTCAGGCGGCCGATTTCTGTTTGCAGCTGTGGTTCCCCGCTGGGTGCTTTCCAACGCGCACAACGTTGAAATTATATATTTTCAACAAACCCTTGCAATTTCTATATCTAACATCCCCCTCGCCCCCCTAACCCTTCAATCTGAATGGGTGTTTGTGGGTCCTAACAAAGAGATGAGGACAATTGCTAATGGTTGGATGTGATATTTGAATCTAGTGGTTTAAGGAAGACCACACCCAAATGGGCAACAAAAGAAGTGCTTTACTAAATGGTTCTTTAACACTAACCACAAACTCTTACAACTCAGATTGAATACTTAGTTCTTCCTAAAACATTTCCAAATTTGGCTAAAATTTTATGTCCTCTAGTGATTGAAAGTGCTTACCAATACAAATTTGAAGGTGACCTCAAACTATTGGAACATGGCTCTATGGCTTAGCAATTCTTAAAAGATTTCTTAACAAACCTTCAAGTTTGTCTCTTCTACCAAGTGGGAGTTCTCTCAAATGGTGATTTTGAGATGACCACAAACTAATCTCTATTTAAAAATGACTACAAAATGAAACATGCTGATGGATTTGCTTTTGTCTACAACATCGATTCTAACTTGACATTTGAGGCTCTAATTCTGGTTGCAGATTAGGCTCTCTTGTATCTGCTTTATTCACAGGAATTCAAACTAAAAACCTCATTGTTAATAGCTTATATCATTCTCACACATGATTATTGATTATGGATAAAACATGCATCAATCATTTGAATAATAACTATGAAATAGAGAGTCAAGTTCATAGAGAGTCAAGTTCATGCAATAATTGTTTGATGCACCATCAAAATAATATGATATTAATCTCTGTATATTAATCTATGTGCATTTGTTGTTTCAAATATTATGATAAGCCTCTTGATGAAGCATATTTTGAGAAATGATAAAATAGAGTATATTCTTAATCTACATTTGCATTATATTTTCCAACTAAAGAATGATAAAATACCCGGGGAGAGTGCTCACGAAAGTATGATGTGTTTTTTTTTCAATTAATAATGGTCATCCTTTGTAACAATTTCCAGGGTTCCTTTTTTTTAGGAAGATGAAGAAATACTGATCTCGTGTAGTTCTCCCTAAAGCTCCTCAAATTTATCCTTCGTGGGCTTAATCATACCCATTTCCATGGCCATTTTCTTAGGTCTGTCACTACGGAAGTCAAAGTGTCAATAAAGTGAATGACCGTGACTGAGAATGGGGGCACATTATGTCGGATAGTGTGCCATCGCTCCTGAATATGACTCTGAAATAATTGGTGGCCCTTATAGCTAAGGTCTTCCGTGGTTCCTTTTCCAGAAGAAAACATTAATGATGGTATTTGTGTCCAAAATGTTGTCGAATTCAATCCCATTTCGCCAGGGAAAAACCAAATTCCTTGTACAGTAGTAGAGATAATCAACTATAGAAAAATTCCTTCCACAGTAGTAGAGATAATCAACTATAGAAAATCTTATGCTTAAATTTGGATCTAAATGATGTAAAAGTGATGTAAAAAATGCTTATTCGAACAAGAAAACCAATTGGTTAAGAATGTATTATGATGATCTATCAAATGATAAAGATGAACCTTATACTATATTTATCAACCGTTATAAGGGAAATGAAACTCACTATGCCACCCATGGCTGAATATTGCATCTTTGTTGAATCCAACCATGTTGAATAAAATGGTTACATAGAAGGTGACGATATTGATAGCGGAACGCCACTAGAATATGTTACTAGAAAATAAATGCGTTGAGACAATAACCTTAGAACTATGCACACACAAACAAATGATTGTGGAAAGATATAAGGGAATGTCAGATATGCACACAAATATTACCTTAGAGGGAAGGTGCAATAGATAAAAATCAACATAGAATAATAGAAAAAATCCTAAAGCTAACAAGGTAGACGTAGGAGGATCTACAGTGCACCCAAGTCTAAGGTTAGTGCCAGAAATCCATGGATTTTATACCAATGTCTGGCTATAAACAAAAATAAAGAACAAATATCAATTTTTCTTTCATTAGAATGCTATATTCCGGATTCGCTCCAGTAAAGATCGTGCGTTTTCTCTCCATCCCACGGTACGAAAGCCTGGAGTAACACGACGGTTCAGAGGATCGGAAAAGACAGACCTTCCGGGCAGTAGGTAGATCGGACGGTGATGTACCGCCTAAAGCGGCAGAAGTTTATCGCGTCGGTGGCGGGAGCTTAAGAGCATGGTCACGTAGACGAAGAGCGAAAGAGGAGACAGCGCTTATTGGCGTAGAGAACCTCAGTTTAACACAGTCGCGACTCGCCCTCCCCCTCCGTTCAAACCCAGCGGCGCAGATAAACGTAATCGTCGACCGTTAAAATTCGTATTACGGAATAAAATTATAGCTTGAAAAAATTAAATCAAAATTAAAATAGTTGAACTCTAAAATGTTGAATTTTCCACATATAACTTACTTTTCATGTGACAGATACCATAATATAAACGTGGACCTATAAAGATTGACTTTTAAATAAGTCTTATCCTTTGTTCCTGGTCATAAATAAAGATTTAGAGGAACCTGAGCTGAATGTCTTAGGACATTTAATCGTTTTAAACGTTTTAAATGCTGCATTGCGATAGGCTGGGCTTATAATGACGACGCTGCCCTGGTTTCCATCCTGCTAGATTTTCAAAAGTCAATACCGTCGTATGTGTTGTTACAGTGGCTTATGGACTCGATGAAAAGTTGACGGCCGTTTGTGTCTGCGTTGAAAGATCGAATAGTCTGTTAATTGGAACGTGATGATGGAAAACTCTGACCGAATGACAGTTGGCTGTAAGACCAACCTAATCAGCCCATACAGATGCCATATATATGAGCATTGTCATCATGTATATAGCCTTTGTATAATTAAATAATATACGTATATGGCGTGGAAGTTTGCACATCAATTTTTCTAGTTACAAATGCTTGTATATTTCATTTGGTGGACTCCTCTCAATCAACTAGTGGAGTTTTTATTAGTAGGTTTTTTTAATGTTTAAATGCATTTTTAAACGATATTTTAATCAAAGATAAGCAATAATTTACATTTCCTGAGGTAATTAGTGTCAATCACCTATGAAACCTAATCAGAAATGAGTTCAAATGAGTTCATGTTGCATCTTCTTTTTAATTAATTAGTTTAACTAAAAAATTGGACAAAACCAGTATGAAGATAAATCTTAAATATTTGAAGTTAAATCATTACCATCACTAAATTAAAATTATATAAACATCCAAAATAAACATACTTATAACCTTAAATATTAATACTAATATTAACCTAATTATTATTGTAGTGTTAATTTTAAATTTTAATATTAATAAATAGTTTTAATATTTAAATTATAGTATTAATGATATAATTGTGTTACTAGTATTAATGCTAGCATTAATAATATAAAATATAACTAAGACTCATTGAAACTTAAGAGTTGATATATAAAGGTAAATAACAACAATACATTATTAGTAACCTTAATGACATTTATTAATGCAATAAGGATATATATAGTAGCATATTAATATAATGATGTTATTATATAAGTATTTCTCTTATTAATGTTATATTATAAATTTTATATTTAATATCCATAAATATTTTAGTATTAATTATAGTATTAATAATATTATAGTGTTACTAATGATTAATGTTAGCATAATAATTTAAAAAATTATAAAAATTAAAACTCATTAAAATTTATGAGTTTTAATATATATAACTCATAAAATTAATGATATTCGAATTCAAATTTTTGTGATCCATATCATCATGTATAAAACATTTTTTTGGGAAAAAGTCACATTGGAGATTTGAACCAACAAGTGTGGTTCGTCTTGAGGACGAGGATCTAGGAAAAAGGTTAAATACGGAGATAGATCAACCTAACATTTAGAAGAAAACGGTTGAATTTGACTAGGGGAGGAAAATGAAAGGTTTGATATTATTTAAATAAATTTTATTAATTTAGTAATTGTTTATTTATTTTTATTAATTTAACGGTTATATTTGACTAGGGTTTTAATAATATTTATTTATTTATAAAACTATTTACCTAATAGTTTTATAAATAAATCATATTATTAAAACCCTAGTCAAATAAACCGTTGAGTTTAATAAAATTAATAAACTAATAAAATTTATTTAAATAATAATCAAACTTTTCATTTTCCTCCCATGGTCAAATTTAGCCATTTTCTTCTAGGTGTTAGGTTGACCTGTCTCCCTATTTAACCTTCTTCCTACCTCTGTTTCTTCATTGTGTCCTCAAGTTGAACCATCGGTTCTAAACACGTCAACCTAAATCTCCAATGTAACTTCTTCCAATTTTTTTTTATTATACAAAATCAATGACGTTAATGTTAATAACAACTTCAATACATTATTAGTAACCTTAATAACATTTATTTATGCAATAATGATACATAGTAGCATTTTAATATAATGATGCTATTATACTAAAGTATTTCTCTTACTAATCTTATACTATTATGAATATTATTGTTATTAATAGTATTTAAGAAAACACATTAGTATTATTATTTTTATGTGCATAATAATAACAACAACAACAACAACAACAATAATAATAATAATCATATTTCCAAAAAAAATTATAACACTACCTAATAAAACATGTTATATCGTTTTTCTCACATAAAATAAATACATTATTATTATCACTATATATTAATATTATTATATATAACACTCGGATGCGGGTGAATTTCCAAAACATTAATGGTGAGGAGATGGATTGACAGCGCTCGGCCCAACCAGCTGCTGGATAGTGCACCATCCCAGGCTCAAACATGGCACCTGCAAACTCACTTCAGGCAAGAGCCGGCCAACCTGCAGAAAGTCTTTAATGCTCGCTGTAGCCAAGAAATGAAGGAAGTTTAATTTAACATGCCGTCCATCAACCCATCTATTTGCCCTCCGTCCTTTAGCATTTGCCCGCTCCAAGCAGGAAATCCCTGCAATAGAACTATTACAGGAAAAGGTTGTTGGCTTCTCTGTTGTCTTTCCTTCGGCAATGGGTTCCATTATTCCCATTCCAAGCAATGCCCTTTGAACCCTATCTAGGAGCCCCCTGTGCATTCTTTGTCTTCCTTCGAGGCCCCGAATTCTCCTAAGCTTCTCATCCATCATAGCGCGATGGTTCGTCACTGCATGGGGAGTCATAGAGGAGGTGACCGAGGAGGTAGCACTCGCTCTGAGGCTATGCACAATGAAGCTCCACCACCACCACTTGTTTCTCCACCTCCTTCTCAGGCCAGCTCTCTCCCTCCCAGTCCTCCTAGCTGTCACTATCCTCACTCTGCCATCCATTTGAACCATTTCAGTTTCCAAAGCAACCTGAACTGACCCATTATCATGGCTAATGCCACTATCATCTTCCCTAAAGAAGAAGACCAGCACAGTGCCTCTGCACGTATCTCTGCAGAGTAACCTCAGGACATTCGTAGAATGGAAGTTTATCTGGGCTCTGAGTAGCTTTCGTCGGATGAAGGTAGGGCAATCAGGCATGGCGGTCAGAATGTTGAAGGTGTTACTGCAGGCGACACTTGACACCCAAGTGGCAGCGCTCATGGAGCCACAACTTTGATGGCTTTTGCTGGTAGCTCGAGCGACATTCCTCCGACGACGCAAATTCCAAGTGGCAATGCTCATGGTGCTACAAATCCAATGGACATTGCTAGCAGCGCGAGCGGCATCCCTCAAGCGAGGGGTCTTCCAGCTGGCAAAGGAAACAACGACGTGGTGAAAGAATGCGAGATTTGGTATGGGAACGCATGTCCAGTTGTTGAGGAGGCTCATGACTAGGACCTCCCAATGTAATTCTATGTGGCCTCCCAATTGCCACCTCAGACTTTTGCAGCTGACTGGTTAGGCCCTATTGTCTATGGTTTTGTTTCTAGTTCTCTGGTTAGGCATTTCTGTCTTGTTTCTCAACTGTTTCAGATGGTGATATCTCAAGACTTCATTCCGGTTTTGTCGTTGTTCTCCCAGTCTTTAGCATGGTTTTTTGTAAGTCTAAACTGGTTTCCCCAAATATGGGCAGTTATGATTCCCAAAAGGAACTTAGTTGTTTTCAGCTGAGGCTGCAGCCTCATTGTAAATTTATTTTTCCTTCCTTTTAATAGAATTAGCTTTTACAGAGAAAAAAAATATATTATTATACAACAACTTATAATTTTAATAATATTGTAATAAACCTGTTATAATAATATTATTATTGATTTTATTATTAATATAATATTATTAATTAAATTAATAGTCACAACTGTTGATATAAGAATAATATTAATAATAGCACCATTTATTATTATTAATTTTATATAATTAATATTAAAATTAATGTAAATAATATTAAAATTAATACTAATATCTATAATACTATTATTATTAATATTATCAACATCGTTAATAATATTAACAATATTACTCTGCAATGAAAATTCCGAAGAGTTGGCATTTGCTCACCTCGATATGATGCCAGCTCAAATGAAGGGAGGTTATGGATCACATTATTTTTGGCACATTGTTTATACTTCCATCACTTCATCAATCATGCGAGGAAGTTGGAACAAGGTTAAATGCTAATTGAATATTATAGAGAACATAGGGAGGTATAAGAGGACTCAACATGAGAATTCTATCAGATTGGAAAAGGTGGAGGAAAATGTTGACAATATACACCACAAGATGACCATTCTAGCCAAGAGATGAACCAACATCTCCTTCTCCTCAGATGAGCGTAGTGACCAACCAACATTGGTGCTTGGATATTTTTCCCAAAAGTTATTATGACTCTGATTTTTTTCTTGTAGCACTAGTAATTTGTTTTTTCTTCTCATGTCGATGTATGTCAAGACTTGGCACAACCAAGCTATTTTTATAAATTTCTATTTACAAGATGGTATAGTTAGATGATGCCTTAACAACCTCAAGACTCTGAAATTCTATTATTGTTCTGGTTTCCCTTCAAGAAGACCATTAGCAAAATCTTTTTGGTTTATGTAATCCTCATTTGTATAATGCAAGTGTCTAAATTCAAAAAAGAAAAAAAAAACATTAAAAATATTACGTTATTTAGTGTAATATATTAATTATACATAAAACCAATATTAATATCACTAATATATTATTATTATTATTATTATATGAACCAAATCATCTTATTGCTAGTGTTGTTAATATTAGTAGTAGTAATTCTAATGTGAATTATATTAAAATCATAATATTAAACATAAAATAACAATAACTTTAATATTAATAATATTTTAGTAGTAACATCATTAATAACACTAACAATGTTACATTATTAAATGTAATACGTTAACTATAATATAAAAGCACTATCAATATCATTAATGCAATAATAATATTATATGTAAAAATTCATCAAATTATACTATAATAATTTTTTTTTTCAACTAAGGTTCATGGTCACTTAAGGCTACTACATCCATGGGTAGTAATTTAGGAAGATCCACCTGAACGGATCTACCCACCAATTTATCTGGTTAGGCATAACCCCAAAGGCATCGAGGAGATTTAAACCCATGACCTCCCAAATTGGCAAGGTACTTAGCAACAAGAACTACCAATTGAGTTATCCCTTGGGGCTTTTAATATGCGTGGAGATAGATCTCTCTAGAGCATTGTCGGATGAGGTTATTTTAGAAGTGTTTGATGAGGAATGGACACAAATAGTAGATTATGAACACATTCCTTTCAGATGTCGCAAACTTCACGAGCATGGACATCTGGTAAGAGACTGACCTCTAAATAAGATAGAGGATAAAAGTAAAGCTAATATAATGAAGGATCCAGAAATCTTCTTCAAGGTAGTACACAAAGGAAAAGGGGGCAAAAGAGGACTAAGAACAAGAAAAGCCAAAGAGAATAATGTTAACTAGAACATGTTCCAAACCCTTGAAGCAGATGCAGATCCTACAGATACTAATAAAGAAGAAGGAGGAAACACATTGGAGGAGGAGAAAGAAGAAGAAAAGGAGTAAATGCAAGAGAATGACAATATGAAAGAATTTATGTTGAGTAATGTTGAACAGGCGATGGATCTTGACATGACCCAAAGTGAGTCAGATATGGAGGACCATGAACTCCAGGAAATCCTTGAGAAAGAAAACCTAGATTTAGAAGGTTTTTTGAATCAAGAAACCAAAGAAGGGCTTGACTCATTACCTGTAAAGGAATTCAACAGGGTTCAACAGTTGTTTTTATGGAGGACCCAAACTAAAGGATTGTGTAGACTCAATCACAAAGAAAGACAAGGCAACGAAGGAGTGAAGATGATGAAAAATATGGCAAGACTATCACCCAGAATACCAGGAAAGAAGAGGGGTAGAAAAAAGCAGAATGAGTTTTTGATGGAATGCAGAAAGCTAATGATAGATTCAGGTAAGATGAAAGAACTATCCAGTTACTCCTTTACTAATATTAAATTATGAAGTTCACTTCTTGGAACATTCGAGGTCTAGGTAGTAAAAGAAAACAAGGTTACTTAGTAATAGAATGAAACAAGCATCTCCGGATGTGATTTTCATACAGGAGACCAAGTGTTCCATTCAAAAGATAAGAGATATTCATGGTAAATGGTTCAATAGATTTGAGTATCTGGAAGTTAAGGTAGGGAATACATCAGGAGGTATTCTAAGTCTGTGGAATCCACAAAAGATTGACTTAATAGATGCAGAGGCATCTAGAGATTATTTATTTGCAGTTTTTCAATGAGTAGGAGATAAGAAAACCTATCTGGTTACAAATGTCTATGGCCCACAGAGAATAGAGGGTAAACTTAGGCTTCTAAATTCTCTGGGGACTCTCAAAAATAGGCATGCACGAATACCCTGGATCTTAGGGGGTGACTTCAACATGATTAAGTCACTCATAGAAAAAAAGGGGGAACTAGAGTTCTAGGTAAAGACTTTGTGGCTTTTGAAAACTTTATTGATGAAATGAAGCTGGTGGACATTGAAATGCACAATGCCATCTTCACATGGAACAATAAAAGAGGATGAAAGTCTCAAGTAGCTTCCAAATTAGATAGATTCATAATCTCAGAGGATCTTATGATCAATGACAAGGAAATGATAGCAGGAGTACTACCCTCTGGGGGTTCTGATCACTGGATGATACAACTGGAGGTGCAGGGCATTGGTAAACCTAGGAACAGACCTTCTAGATTTGAAAATATATGGTTCTCCCACCAAGATTTCATCTGCAATGTAACCAAGTGGTGGGCAGAGGATTTAAATATTCAAGGTTCCAAAATGTTTATCCTTCAGAAAAGATTAAAACATATCAAGCTATGGCTCAAGGACTGGAACAAGACTGAATTTGGCAATAGCTTTGAAGATAAAAAGATTATTGAAAGCAAACTAGAGGAACTTAACCAGGGCCTCATTAATGAAGGCCATGACAAAGCTCGACATGATCAAGCCACCAGATATCATCAGCAATGGGAGAATTTATGCTTCAAGAGGAAATTTTTTGGAAACAAAAGTCTAGAATCCAATGGCTAAAAGAAGGGGAACGCAATATAATTTTTTTTCACAAATCCACCATGGAAAATAGAGCACGTAATAGAATTTCTTTGATTAAGGATGAAAGAGGAAATAATCTCAATTCTCATGAAGACTTAGAGACGGTGCCAGTCCAGCACTTTAGAAACATAGCTCAGGAAACCTGTTATGATAGAGAACACTATATCCAAGAAATCACCAAGAACATCCCCAGGATAGTCTCTAGAGAGGAAAATGTTAACCTTTACAGGCCTGTGATGGAAGAGGAGGTTAGTGGTGTTCTCAAATAAATGCAGAATGGTAAGGCGCCAGGCCCAGATTGTTTCAATGTGGATTTCTTTAAAGCTTGTTGGAATATAGTCAAACAGGACATTCCGCAGGTAGTGGAAGATTCCAGGAAACATAAAACCATTTTGAAAGCTCTGAATTCCTCCTTCATAGCCCTGATCCCTAAATAGGGGCAGGCTCAAACCCCAGACAGATTCAGGCTTATAGCTCTATGCAATGTGGTTTATAATATAATATCAAAGGTGGTTGTAAACAGGCTCAAACCCCTCTTACCTACATTAGTTTCAAGGTAACAATTAGGATATGTGGAAGGAAGTCAAATTCTTAATAATATCATCTAGACACATGAAGTGGTGCATTCTCTGACTAGTAGGAAAAAAGCTGGTATGATCATGCACCTTGATATAGCAAAAGCTTATGATAAACTGAATTAGAACTATATCAGGAAGGTTATTATTGCTTTTGGGTTTGATCACAATTGGGTAAGATGGATCCTAGCTTTGATCACTTCTTCTAGTTTTTCAATTCTTATTAATGGTTCTCCCTTGGAGACTTTTACCCCGACCAGGGGCCTCAGGCAGGGTGATCCTCTTTCTCCCTTTCTCTTCATTCTCATGATGGAAGGTCTAGCTAGAGCCATTAAGTATGCTAATGCTGCTAGTAAGGTCAAGGGCATACATCTCACTAACAATGGACACACCTTAACCCATCAACAATTTGTTGATGACAACATGTTGCAAGGAACACCCATAGTCAAAGAAGCTCTTGCCTACAAACAAATCCTTAAGGACTTTGCCAAGGCCTCTGGATTGCAAGTTAATCTTTCCAAATCTAAGATCTTTTTCTTTAATACTCATATTGCTATTCAGAGGAACATATCCAGAATTTTGGGATTCCAAAGAGACTCTCTCCCCTCAAAATACCTGGGGGTTCCTTTAACTGCAAAACCACTTCACAAAAACATTTGGGAGCCAATTATTAGTTACTTGCAAGACAAAAACAAGAAATTGACTATAAGATCTTTAAATTTGGCTGGCAGGTTGGTCCTCACAAAGGCTATGCTTCAATAAATCCCAATCCTTATGCTTTATGCCATCCCTACCCCCAAAGGTATTCTGCATCAAATGAGAAACATACAAAGAACCTTCCTTTGGGTCAAGGGGGAAGATAAGAAGAAATGGGACATAGTTTCCTGGGATAAAATTTGCAAACCCAAAAGCCATGAGGGTCTTGGTTTAGATGATCCTGAGATTCTTGGTAAGGTCCTAGGGGATAAACTTTGGTGGCATTGGATAAAGGAACCAGAAGCATAATGGGCCATTAATTGGGACAAAAAATATGCAAGAACTTGGATTGATAATGAACGCATAAGGATGGATGGGAATATAAGAGGATCTCATATTTGGAACAAAGCCTAGGATAATAGAAGATTGGTTCAAGACCATTAGAGAAGGAGACTTGGCCTTATTCTGGGAGGATAGATGGAAATAAGAACTGATTCTCTTACAGGAGGACTTGAAGGACCTCAAAGCAGAGACTAATACTAAGGAGCTCACCCAAGTCAGGGATTTTTGGGATCATACCAATAGTGCAGGGAAGTGGAGAAAATGATGAAATTTAGGCCTCTGACAAGACAATCATCTTTTAACCAAAGCTGAAAGACTGATGAAAATGTTGAAGCAAAGGAAAATTCTAGTTTCTAGGGGGCATGACCAGCTAAGATGGGGTAGCAACAATGAAGGGAACTTCAATCTTAAAGAGGCTAAACTCATTCTCCTTGATCTCGATCCCCATGCTCCTAATAGGCTCTGGAAAAACCTTTGGAATCATCTGGGTTGGATGAAAATTAAAATCTTTCTATGGCTAGTTCTTCAAAGGAAAATCTTGACCTGGGATAATATAAGAAAAAGGGGATTCCTAGGGCCTTCTAGATGCCAACTCTGTGAAGCCCAAGAGGAGACCATTGAGCATCTTCTCAACAATTTCTCTTTCACCTCCAAATTATGGGATTCTTTTGCAATTATCTTCCAATAATATGATAGAGACATGGGAAGCATTTTCAACACTCTCACCAAATGGAGAAAGAAGTTTTCGGATAATGAAGTTCTTGGTTCCGCTTGGGCTCTCACACCAAGTTTCATCATTTGGAACGTTTGGAAGAAAGAAACAACAGGATATTCCAGAATGTTAAGAACTCTTCCTAGAATATATTTGGTAGAATCCTAAAATAGATTAAGGAAACAATTAGTACTAACATTAGAAACCTTCCCTCGATCCCACCTTCAGCCACAGTCTGGAAGATTCTCTGCAAGCTATATTTGCATGGACTGCTTCCTCAGGGCTCTGTTAGGATTGGTTCAATAGAGGACCCGGAACTTGACTTTTGGCATCCTCCCCCTAAGGGCTTTCTCAAATTCAACATCGATGTCGCTTCCAAAGGTAATCCGGGCAAGGCAAGCCATGGAGGGGTGCTAAGAGACAATAGGGGAGATATTATTTTCATCTTTTATGGAAATTTAGGAAAAACCACCAACAACATGGTGGAATTAATGGCCATGGAGCAAAGTCTTGAGTTCCTGCATCAGGAAAATCGGAAAAACACATTCATTGAAGCAGACTCTAAGATCTTCATCAACTCTATCAGAAGAATAAGCTAGGGAACAAGGCTGGAAAAAGCCTCTTCAAATTGGAGGCTTATTCAAGTCTTCCAAAGGATTCATAATCACCTATAGAGCTTGAGAATGGTCAGATTTTCACATGTGAGAAGAAAAACCAACAAGCTAGTAGATTTGCTAGCCAATCAGGGAGTTAGCTGCACAGATAACATGGCAGTGATGAATTGGTGCAATTCCCCTAACAACAGACTTAACACGGACTGTCAAAACTAGGCTATTGAAGACAATACAATGTTCCTTAAGATAACAATGGAGATGGCAATGGTTAACAAGCTGGGGTTGGCTCAAAAGCATACTCACAATCGGTTTTTTTTATAATGGTTCAAAAAAGATAGCTGATGTTTCTCGGATCAAGGGTTGCACAGAGATTACAATTGTTGTGACAAGGATCCTAGAGCTTCAGGGGTAGTAGATAGGAAGGAGCTGAAAGTTGAGCACTTCAGGTCGAGGAGGGTCATCTTCATGAACGTAGGGGAGTAGAGGAAATTTGATGACCATGAAAGTAGAGTTTCCTTTTTCCAGCCTTTCTTTTCGTGCCTTGGGTGGTTTTCCATTGATCACAATAGGCTCAAGTGGGAAGCAGTTTTTCCTTTTTGGGAGTGATCCCACATAGGAAGTGCCACATGGTGGTGGGGTCGGGAGGATTACCACCTTTATTGCACGCTAACTTCTGAGTTTGTTGGCAGGTGTGATATCCTTCTCCACCGATAGATCTCTTAAGGCATTTCTATGGTGCAGATTGCTCGGTTTTTGGCGGGCAGTTTTTTTCCGACGGATTGGTTCTATAACCGTCCAATCGTTTGGAAAAATCCTACGATCATCATTAATAGAGGTAAGACTCATTACTTAGTGACGATGTTCGTTAGGGAACAAGAGGTTCTCCTCCCAGGCCTAAGAACCCATTTCACTAGTGCTTTTTTAGGGGTTCTTCTTGATCCAACTCCATCTTCTTATTTTCTAATTTCGATGACAGTTAAGTGTAAAGTTAGGGGCAGAGTTAAGCTGTTTGGCAGTTTCCCTTTTTTCTTAGAGTCTGAGAATTTTGTACCACTCTCTGTACTTTATTTTGTGATTAATGAATAGAGGGTCCGACTCTTGCATTAGCAAAAAAACATTAAATAAAAATAACTTTAATCTTAATAATAATTTTAGTAGTAACATCATTAATAACACTAACAATGTTACATTATTAAATGTAATACTTTAACTATAATATAAAATCACTATCAATATCATTAATGCAATAATAATATTATATGTAAAAATTCATCAAATTATACAATAATAATGTTTTTTTTCAACTAAGGTTTGTGGTCACTTATAGGCTACTACATCCATGGGTAGTAATCTAGGCAGATCCACTCGAATGGATCTACTGATCAGGCATAACCCCAAAGGAATCAAGGAGATTTGACATTGTGACCTCCCAAATTAGCAAGGTACTTAGCAGCAAGAACTACCAATTGAGCTATCCCTCAA
Organism: Pinus taeda; assembly: GCA_000404065.3. Classification (NCBI taxonomy): domain Eukaryota; kingdom Viridiplantae; phylum Streptophyta; class Pinopsida; order Pinales; family Pinaceae; genus Pinus; species Pinus taeda. The sequence continues at coordinate 125,007 of APFE030517307.1, read as the reverse complement.
GGCTTTTAATATAATAATGTTATTCTTATCATCAATGTTATTACCAATATTAATGTTTATTAATAAACAATGTTGTGTGTGGACAAACATTGTCAAGCATAGTTAATTTCAAAAAGCATGGTCAACCATGATAAATAGGTCAACTATGGACAATTCATCAACCATGATAAAATGTTGCCAAAAGATGACATACCTAATTTGGATGGCCAATGTGTTAGTGGTTGATTATGTTGTCTGATGTTAACTATGCTTTATAATGGTTATCAATACATAAACATATCTTCTTATTTTTTGTTATGTTGATCAATTGTTGAACATAGTTGACATCACAATAACGCCATTTCTTGTTCATAAAAAATGACATCACAATATGTTGAACAACTACTATTATCACAATGTAATAAACAACAAATGGCATAAACATGATGAAAAATAAGTCATTTCAATGTGAAAGACAATAATTTCTAGTGCAATGCAAGAATAATATCCATCATTGCAATGTGATGAATGATATATTCCATTGTAGTGAAAAGAACTATGAAAAATGTCACAATGTGACAAAGAGTGTCATATTCTAATGAATAATAAAGATTATTCAGATGTGTGGAATAACAAATGACATCACAACATGATCAACAATAAATGTCTTGTTGCAATGTGACCTACATTAAACATCATTACAATGTATCCAACAACATATGGCATATGCATCATACTATGGGTTGATCATGGTTCATATACATTAACATGGTGTTAATTGTCAAACACGTTTAAACATGGTCAACAATTGTCAACACGGTCATACATGGTCACAAAATATCAATGTTACAATAGAAAATCATTATCGTAACGGTCAAGGATTGTAACATGGCTAACCATAGTCAACATCATCACATAGTCAATGTAGTCAAGCATTGTAATCACTTTCCACACAACCAATCATATCAACATATATAGTTTAGAAAACATGATTGACAATAATCAACCATTACCAATTTGGTCAAACATATTCAACCTCCTTCAAGCATGCTTGAAATAGCTCAACAATAGTTAATGAAGGTCACCTTTGTTAACCGTGGCCACCATGATCATCCATTGTCATTTTTGGTTAACCACTTTGTCAAGCATACTTAACATCTCAACCATATTCATATATTTCTAAATATTACCAACCATAGTCAACCATGTTTACTCATAGTCAGCCATAATTGGCCATAGTCAAGTTGTCAACCATGCTCTTATAATCGCATCCATGGTCGAACAAGATCATCATGATTAGACATGGTCAAGAACTTAAAACCTATTTAATTATGGTCTAGCTAGTTCAAAAATTGTCAACTATGATTAACATGGTCATTAACAATCAATCATATTTCTAACCCTTGTCAAACCACTGTCGATCCTTTTCAGCCTTGTTAACTGTGGTTATCCATCATCAACCATTTTCAACCATGGTTGACCCTCTTCAAACATCTTCAATCATGGTCAACCATAGTAAACAATGTTAAACCTAAGTAAACTATATACCAACTATAGTTAATCTTAGTTAACCATAGCTAACTTCATTGAACCGTATGTTTTCCATAATCAACCATATTTATCCTTAGTTAGAAAGAGTTAAGCATGGTCATCCATAGACAACATAGGAACCCATGGTTGACTATGGTCAAACTTGGTCATCCCATCTCTAATAAGTGTGAATCATGATGGTTATTACTACTTAAGCATGGAAACATGGTTGAAAAAGGTTAGCCATTATTAATATCGGCATCATGTGTGGAATAATAAATGACATCACACATGTGATTTCACATGACACTGTGATTGTTGAACATGGTCAACCATTGTCAATATGCGCATCATGTGTAGAATAAAAAATGACATCACAATTCTATGAAAAATAAATGTCATTGTTGTAATGTGACCAATAATAATCATCATTATAATGTGCGAACAACATATAGTGTATGCATCATACTATGGGTTGACCATGGTTAATATATATTAACATAGTACTAATTGTCAAGTATGTTGAAACATGGTCAATTGTTGTTAGCATTTTCAAACATGGTCACAAAATATCAATGTTACAGTAGTTAATCATGTTCACAATGGTGAACCATTGTAACATGGTTGACCATAGTCAACATAATCACATAGTCAACATAGTCAACCATAGTTGACCATAGTTAACATATCTAGCATAGAAAAGATGATGAACAATGATCAACCATTGCCATTTTCGTCAAACCTAGTCAACCATATTCAACCATTCTTGGAACAAGTCAACAATTGTTAACGAGGATCAACATAGTCAACCATGACCACCATGATCATCCATGGTCAACCACATTATCAAGGATACGCTATATGCTTAACCATATTCATTTATTGCTAAACATTTCCAACCATGGTAATTCATGTTCACCCATAGTCAACCATACTTGACCATAGTTAACCATGTTCTCTCATACTCAACCATATTTGTCCATAGTCAACCTTCCTCATATAACTATATCCATGGTTGAACAAGCTCACGATGATCAAATATGGGCAAGAAGTCAACCATATTTAATCATGGTTAAACATGCTCAACAATGGTTAACATGGTCGTTAATGGTCAATCATATTTAACCATAACCAATCATTGCTGATCCTTATCATGACAACAATAGTACAGAGGAAAGTGTTGGCTTGATTTGGGCTGACCCATGTTCAATCTATATTGCACACCAATAAAACCCTTGATCATTGGCACTTTCAACAATGGCATCCAAGCATATCATAGTCTCACTTGAAGTGGCTATGGGACGTTGAAGAACCATGTTTCTACAGCTTTTAGGGACTATAAGATGTAGTATATTTATGTTAACTTATCCTTAACATATATAAATCACTTCACCACATTATATTAATCACCTAAAGATTCCATATAAAATCATAAGTTGTCATTGTGCTGAGGTAAAATGAAACTATAATAAATTCTACTCTACAATATATAATAAGAAAATATACACAAAAAAACATCGAATTAATGTGGTTCAAACTAATGTAGGGCTATGTCCACAATAACTGTTGCTAAATATAATGAATCTTTGAATAAAAACCAGTTTTTGGCATGCGTAATAATTTTTAGGCTATCTGCACAATTAGATGCAAACTCTTCCCCAAGCCTCTGTGCACTTAGCGACAGAGCCTCTCCTTTGCTACCAAATTACATATCACAATAATTCAACCATAACATTGATATGGATCAAGACTAGTTGATATCTCTTCTTACAATCTTACCCTATATACTATTAGATTGTAGGGCTATTTCAAAAAAATACCACGGACTCCTTAAAGCAAGCATCTATGGCCCGAAAACCCTTTTATTCCTTACAAAATTGTGCACTTTTATGAAAAGGAGGGGTTTCCACCCACCCTTATGACACCGCATGATATAAGTGTGCTCCACTGCATGCTCTACTGTGTGCTTTGTTGAGTGCTCCATTGCATGCTCTACCCCACAAAATGGAGTCTTTGCCAAAATCTAGGCCATGTTGGGCTACAGCCAACAGGCCCCCAACACTCACATATGACTCGTCCCAAGCCAATTAGTCAGTTTTCCTCTTATCTTCATTGCAATGTTGTTGTAGGTGTTTTTGAACTACTACAGAATGTTTGTGACCTACTTATGTTCACTGCACACTTCCTTTAATATTTCTTTTGTCATCAGTCCTATAGCATTCTGCATCACTGCTTCCTCTCTCCATCAAAGATCTGGAAGATTTTCATCCACTGCTTGTGATAGCTGGAGAGCCTCATCCTGTCATGGTTGAGTTCTCTTTGTCACATTCTACTTTTCCTTTCTCAGCTCCTCAATCTTCTTCTGGAGGGAATTTCCCTCATTGACTTTTGCGAGCTTTTGTGATATTGGTAATGTTCTCATAGTTGCTTGAATCTCCTCCAACTGTTGTTTCTTCTACTATATTGTAATTTTTGTGCATTTGGATCTTCCTGTAGCAAATTCCAAATATGTTACCTCTCATCCAATAGCTTCCCACAATGTGCCACTAATGTGGAGATGTCGGCCATTGACCCGTTCACGTCGGCCTCTCTCTGCTCCCACACTTCCTTTGCTATGGATGGTTGTAGTTGCATCTGTAGCTCGTTGATCTACATATCTTATGTAAATTCCACATTTGCGATCTTATCCTTATATCCTTTTACTACAAGTTCGAGCTTCATGACCTTGTCCTCCACTAGTTCCTCTTCTCGGACATTAATGTTTGGAACCTTGCGACATGTTTCTTCAACCACCTCCTTCAACTTTTTTTTATTGTTGTACTACCTGATCCTCTCCTGAATTGCCTCATTGAGATTCTACTTCAGCGAATCTCACTCTCTCTCTACTTGAATGTTTAACTAAAAAATGATTTGTTCATGTTGCTTCAACTCATCTATGATCTCTAGATGCAACTTGTCTAATCTATGAAGTGGCATTATGGCAATGTTCATGTTCACATACCTCCAGTCATCGGTCTACTACTCTACCTTGACGAAGTCAAACTGCAGAGATCCGGTAGGTATTGGTGGTATTTGTGCCCCAATTGTAGGCTCTACTGGTGTTTCCTCTTCAATCTTCTCCTCTGCCTGTGCTAGTTGTCTAACTATTTGTGCTAATGTCTTCATTTCTCCAATGCAATTTGCGGCACTTGTTAGAAGTGAGATGTGGCGATCCTCTAGCGTGTTCGATGATTTTGTTGTTTCTTCATGAATTATGTCCCCAGTCTGGTCTAAGTCCCCATTAGTAATGACCGATGATGTTATTTCCTTTTTCTTGTTTGCATTCTACTTATTTTTTCTTCTTGTGGTAGCTTCGGCGTGCCCCTTCCTCTTCTCTATAATAGATGGGTTTTTCTTTGTATTTTCAGACTCTTTGTTCTACTCATCACCTTAAGGAGGATCCTAGAGACCCTCCTCGTATTACTCCTTTTGTTCTGACTCTTTCTCATCCTTATCCTTCCCACTCTCTTCCCCAAACTACATCGTGTCCTCCTCTATTGGAGTATCCTCTGTATGTGTCTCCAGCGCATTGATTCACTTCATGGGCCACTAGTTTATCTATCCAAGGATATTGGCTTCTGTCACTAAATATGGCAAGGGATACCATGTCTTCGTTGTGTCCTTGTGATCTTGTATGTAACATTGTGGAAGTCAACCTTAAACTTCGCGACACAATTATATTGCTCGTATAGGTTCAATGAAAGTGAGGGTGTTGGTTCACCAACATGTGTATATCTATCACCAGATATATGCAATCTATCCTCTTAAATGCATCACTCTGCATGTTTCAATGGAAACTTTCCTTTTTAATGGTCATATTTTCCTAGAAAAATTCGATGCATCCCATATTGTAGCGAAGAAACCCATCTTACGTCGAGGCTCCTTCGAACTTTGACATAACCTAGAATGTAGTGAATTAACTTCCTACCTCAAATCTCTCTTTGAAATGCAGTTTATGGTCCAATTCCCACTTTAAACTAAAGGTGGCACTAAGACTTTTCTCCTTTCCCTAGAGTGAAGTTCTACGGGTAGGGTTGTCCTTGTACAACTTCACATCAGGCTTAAGGGGAATCTTCATGACTCCAAGATCTCCTGTTATACCCTTCATCTCTGAAAAACTTGCTGGGAAACAGTTCTTGATATTCATGAAGTAACTATGTAAATTTAATTACTGTCTCCTCATGCAAGTAGTCTCCTATTATTGCAAACTTGGGTTGCCTCTTTGATCCTAATCTTACCTTATTGGTATTTAGTGGCTTTGTTATGTCTGGTATCTCTAGCTCAGGTCTAGTTGCTTCGTGATATCCTTCTGACTCTTCTATGTTGATGTTATGAGGATCTTCTTCTTCATATGAAGTAAGGTTACAACACTCCAGTGCATTTTCTATCTACACATCCCAATAAGGTTGCTGCCATGTCAGTGGGGTTACATTCTCAAATATCATCTTCTTGACTATTTGAAGGGCCAAATCTATGTATGGGACATTGCCTTCAAAGTTTAAGGTTAATATGAATCCATTAACCATGTCTTCCTAGTTCACAGTACCATTTCAAAGCTCCATTTCTACGTACCGTTTCCTAGGGATTATCTCAAATCTATGTATGAATCCATGTACCCATTCTTGATGTGGAATCTCCTTCCATACTGTAGTGCATAGCTGGATATGCTTCCTAGCATTAGTTTCGCCATCATATTTTATCTCCATATATGTATCTATCTTTCCAAACCCTATCCCTCTCGGTCTTTAACATTCCTACCAACCTCCTATATTCTTCTTGTGTGCATTCCACCATGTAGAAAGGTAGCTTTCAAGGCTATATCCAATGCTTACAACCTTTGATTTTCTCTAACTCATTCTTCATAATTATTAAGAAAATCATTCACATCACCTAAGCCATCATAAGAAGGTAGGCTACATACCTCAGATATCATACAACAAAAAATTTGGTAATTCTTGCACAACACATTATGAATACTTCATGCAACCTATTATGCTAATTCTCCAACACTTCTTCTGATTCTGAGGTACAAAATCTATCATGCTCAATTCAAATTTCCCTCTGCAGTAGGGTTAACACAATCTTGTTCTTTCACTATCATTTGATAGACATTGTCTATGTCAGCTACACATTGTTCTTCTTTGATTGTCTCTCTATATCTTACTCCTTTTGATGGATCCAAGGGAACAATTACTCTCATATTATTTCCTTCAAATATCATTTGTCTCTTCTTCAAATTAACATTCCATATTCTCTAATTCCCAATAAATTATGAAAAATGCAGGATAAGGGTTATTGTCATTGATGGTATTTATTACTTCAAAATCAGCAGTAGTGGGAACTCCTTCAATATGCACTATGACACCTGGTAGCCTTCCAAGAGGGAATATATTTTCCTAATTTCCATCCTTAAATGAATAGGGGACCACTATGGCTTCAACTTACCCATTAATTCCCATGTGTGCTTCATCAAGGCATTAGCATTAGTTCGTAGATCCAGAAAATTTGGTCCATCTCATACTCTCTTATTTGCGCACTAAGCCTCATGTCTCTTGCAGTTCTCTTCTGTCGATGAAAATTATTGAATCCACACATATCACTTTGCAGTTTTTCTTTGGATGTAGAGGAATCTATCAACTCCTGAAGCCATACTACAACCTTTTTATCTCTTAACAATTTCATAGAAGTCTTCAGAAAAGAATATAAAATAGCTACTTGATTTGTTGAATCCCACTGTTGTGTCGGAGCTTGATTCTGTGTCAGGGCTCGGTTCTGTATGGAATTTGATGACACGTCACAATTACATTTCTGATTGGGCTTTTATTGTGCAATAGAGGTAAAAGCTCTAAAATCAATAAAAATTCACTTTGATTCCATAAATTCTTATTTTTCTTTCTGAATATAAAAAAGAAGAACTTTCTCCATAGTCTTTTTGACCCATGCAATCTCAAATTCTTTCTTTTCATCCGTTTCTCACTACTGCTCACAACTCCACTTCTAGTGACAATACTAATTTGAGGTTCGACAACCCTCCTTTTAGCAATCATCATGTTGATATTCTTTGTTAACTGTTGATTCCTTTTTTCTTTCACCTTATCCATAAGTAAAAGACATTCTTAAATGACATGGTCAAAGGTTTTACAGTACTTACATGTCGTTGTGGGGTTCTAGCACTCTCTCCAAAAATGACCCGGTTGGCCACAGTTATAGCAAATGATCTATCCACATCCTCAACATGTTCCCTGGTAACCTCCTCAACTATGATGCTATCCATTTTTCTCATGTCCATGCTCTTCTACTTGCATTTCATAACTGTCAATACTACTCTCTATCATTACTTTGTAAGAAGGATCATTTTTCTCATCGTGTCCTACTGATTTATAGAATTTTCAATATAGATTATTTGGAGTCTGTAGATATTTTTGTAACAAGTAACAATCTTTTGAATGATCTGGGCCACTAGTCTTACATATTTTGTACCACAGGCTAGATCATGCATTCAAGGGCTTTGGTGCCCCACCAGTCACGTAAAACCTAAAGATAGGGAACTTTTCTTTAGAATGGTCGTCCGATCTACACTTCGTACACCATACTTTTCTCTAACTTCTTCGCTTTTATTGATGTCTTGTATCTATTGGTTTAGGTTTTCTATCTCATTCTGAATCTATTGCATGCCTGAATTAGTATCTCCCATAGGTGAAGATTCCAATTTTATCAGAATTTGTAGAGCTTCGAATTGAGTTTATATCTTTTGTTGCATCAATGGAAATCCAATATGTGGTAGAAGCACAGCTATAAACCGTTCTTTATGTTATTATGAATCTATGTCAAAGCTTACTTGATCGAATAACACCTTAAATCTATTATCAAACTCCTAACCAGACTCCATAGGTTTTTGTTTGATCTCTTTCAGCTCAGTGATGCACTACAACTCAGACTTTGGCTTCTTACACTCTCTTATTAGTGTTTTTTTAATATTTTCAAACGTTTTGTTTTGATTATTTGAATACTTCATATACCATGTCAATGCTCTATCTCGAAGCCTCATAACAAGTTGCACTTTCTTTATATTCTCTTCGTTGATCTACTTCATTTTCCATACAACTTCACATGAAAACGAAAATTGTTCTAGATCGTCCAATCCAGTTTCTTTGAAAACCAGTCACTTAATATTGTCAACTACTTCTTCTTGGATGCGAAGGGGGAGGGTGAAAGCCAAAAAAACCTTGGCTATTACTGGATGTTGGCTTCTACGAACTCTGAAACTAGAAGGGTGAATACTACAAAGTTACATGAAGGTTATCAAGGTGCATTTCTTCTCTTTCACCTTCAGATCCACTCAAAAGAGGACTATAATAATTCTTTATGAAGGTCTTCGAGTCTTTTCCATGATATATATTTTTGGTATTTACTCTATATCTCTTTCCACTTTGTGTTACTCAGATCTCTTGCTCACAATTTTTCTCTCTTCTTCCAAACATAAGTAAACTAGTAATTTGATTGCATCTGTAAAACTCCCTTTTCACATAGAATCATCTTAATCCAAAGTTTAAGAGATTTTAAATACATACCTCACATTCCCTTGAATAATTTCATTCTTCCTCATTGTAGGGCATGATCAATTCTACAACGAACTCAGTAATGAACCCTCCCAAGATGCTATTAATTCATAAATTGATAGCCCTTGAAATCCTTATTTCAGTGCTCTTGAGTCATTGTATCAGTTCAAGAGTCAACACCGTAGGTTCTTCACCCTTAAAATAGTTATTTCTTTCAGTCAACCTCGATATCCACTCATACATCTCAATAAGAAAAGAACCGAATAAAATCTCACATTGATCTATAAAAATATACTTTTGTAACAAAGCTTTGGATGTCATACGATGGTTTTTGTACTCTTGATCCACAAATTCTCGCTCTTTCAGGTCTATCCAGTCTTGAATCTCCTTCTTCGACAGGTACCACATCCACATATCCCTCAATAATATCCGAGTCCCGACAATGGAACCATTTGTTGGCTTGATTTAGGTTGACCCAGGTTCAATCTATAGTATGCACCAACAAATCCCTTTATCCATGGCCCTTTTGATAATGACTTGCAAGAAATTCACAGTCTCACCCAAAGTGATTGTGGGAGGATGAAAACCACATTTCTTTAGCCTTAAGGGACTAGGAGATGTGGTATTATTATGTTATATTATCCTTAGCAATTATAAATCCCTTCGTGACATTATAATAATCACATAAACATTCCATAAAACATGATAAACTATCACTATGATGAAGAAAAATGCGATTGTAATAACTTCTACTCTACCACAGATAATAAGAAAATATACACATAAAAACACCAAATTAACATGGTTCACCCTGGTGTAGGGCTACACCCTCAAGAACTCTTGCTTAATATAATGAATCGTTGAATAAAAACCAATTCTTGGCCTGCGCACTAAGCTATAGGCTATTTGCACACTCAGTTGCAGACACTTCTTCATGTCACTGCGCACTCAATTTCAAAGCCTTTCCTTTCTGACCAAATTACATATCGCAATAATTCACCCATAACACTGATCTGGATAAAAATTTATTGATATATCTTCTTATTATCTCACCCTATATAATATTACATTGTAGGGTTAGATCATCAAAATACCATGGTCGAAATACCATGGAATCCTTAAAATAAGCAACTATGGCCCCAAAACCCTTTGATCCCTTACGAAATCGCACACTTTTACAAAAAGGAGGGGCTTCGACCCACCCTGAAGCCCTAAGGACACCACATGGCATAAATGTGCTCCGCTTCATGCACTAGTCCATTGCATGCTCCATTCCACTATAGGCTTCACTGCGTGCTCCACCCGACAAAATATGGAGTCTTTACCAAAATCTAGGCCAAGTTGGGTTGTGCCCAATAGAAAGACCATCTAGCCCCCATGATAAACTGGGGTCCAAACATGGCTAAAAAATTTACCCCCAATTCAAGAAGAAAATCAAGCTCAATAACCAACAAAGGATCCAACTCTCTCATTATAGTAGGTTCATCCAAGTAGATCCACTAGGTTAAACTTAGGGGTATATCTTAATTATATATTCAAGGAAACTCTTTCTCTCTCAAGCAAGGACAATAGGCACAAGAGGAATGTTACAAGCAGTTAGTTGAATACCAACGTAAATGTGTTACTTATGAAACAAAAACACAAAGTCTCACCAAAATCCTCTCTTTTATAAGACAAAATATAGTTCACATTAGTTGGCAAGAGAAATAATGACCATACAATTTTATGATTCAAGATTTAACCTAAGGATTGTGCATGAATAGTTTCAGAGTCACTTATAGGAATAATTCCAGATAAAAATTTTAAGATTTTCTCTTAGGATAATTTTGAAACGTATAATTTTTGGATTTTCTCTAAGGAAAATCTACAAATAAATTAATTTTAAATTTAAATTTGACTTGAAAGGATACTCCTCAATTTTTTTCTAATTATAATGGATCATCTCTTGTCAGATAATTTGGAGGACCAATTTTGAGAGTATGTCTAAACCATTGCCTTAATCTCCCTACCATGTGGACCTCTAGCTTTGAATATTCTACCATTAGTAGAAAAAGGTGGATTATAGAAGAAATCATGTTTCCATTCCCAGAAGTGTGTCTTCCTCACTATATCACTAACCAATATACACAATCTATACTAATAAGGTCTAACACATCTTCCAACAATGATGGAGAAATTAACAAGGAGTAAAATATAGTTTAAGTATGCAACTATAATTTCCTCCTTTATCATTAGAAAGATCTTGAAAATTTTGTGAGGGTCACAAGAGCTATTGAAAATATATAATTTAATATAATAGTCATGCCTATTCTAGGAAACTATGTTTCTTCAATGGGATGATAATGTCCTTAAAATATGTATTCTGCATGGAGTAAGTGAGAAAAGGTGGAATTATGAATTATTAAGTACTAATGGTTTGACATTGACATATGTTGTATGAATCCATGTGGAGGAATATAGATGCGAGGAAACCCCAATATGTTAGTGAAATATGATTATAAGGTATGCAATGAAACCACATCATGTTGTCAATAATAATAATGATAAAAATAATAATAATAATAATAATAATAATAATAATTGTTGATTTGATTCCGTTAGAATGATATAGATATAAATATAATGTTTAGGAGCATTGGATTCCTCCTCCAAGGTCTCCTAGACTCGTGTTGATTTGTATTTCAACCAATAACCTTTGTTGGTTATGTGTCAAATAATCCCCCCTCCCCTCGCCCCTATAATTTGAATGGGTGTATGTGAGTCCTAGTAGATAGATAGATGATGACAATTGCTAACCTTGGATGCAATTTTTGAATCTCATTGGTTAAGGAAGACCTAAACCAAATGGGTAACAAGAGTGGAATTCTTTTAATAAATGGTTATTTTAGTGCGACCACCAACTCTGCAACTTAGCTCTAACACTTATTTCTTCAAAAGCATTTCCAAATTTGGCTAGAAATTGATCTATTTTTTTATGAGAAGTTCTCACAAATGGAAATTTGAATATGAATACAAACTATTGGAGGATGGTTTTAGGGCTTAGAAATTCCCAAAATATTTCCTAATTTAGCTTGGAGATTGTCTCTTATGTTAAGTCAAAGTTCTCTCAATTTGAATATGACCATAAACTAATATTGCTTCCAAAATAATTTAAAAATGAAACACACTAATGGCTTTTATTTTTGCAACAACATTAATTCTAACTTGAGGTTTGAGACACTAGTTTTTCTTGTGGATTAGACTCGCTTGTACATGTTTGATTCATAGGTATTAAAAAAACTAGAAGCCTTTTTGTTAATGGCTTAATGTATCATTCCTCCACATGGTTCTTGATTATGTATGAAACATGCATCTATCCTTTGAATAGTAGCTAAGAAAGGGACAGTCAAAATTGATGCAATGATATAGTGATGCACCATCAAAATAATCTAATAATACATCTGCATCTATTGTTGTGAATATTATGATAATCCTCAAACCTAGTCTCTTGATAAAGCATCTTTTGAGACATGAAAAAAATAAACTATATTCTTAAGCCATGCTTGTGCCTATATTTTTCAGTTGAAGGACGATACCATTTTTTACATACAATCATAGAGAGAGTGCTCATGAAAGTACGATGTTTTTTATTCAATTGATAATTCAAATTTTTTGGTGGTAGGGAATAATTTTCATCCTTTATAACACTTTTCAAGGTTCATTTGTTTAAGAAGGAAAAGACATATCAATCCCGTGCAGTTCTCCATGAGTCTCCTTGAATTTCACCATCGTGGGCTTAATAATAAACATTTTCATACCTTTTTTCTTGGTTGTTTCACTATGGAAGTCAAATTATCGATAAACTATTGACCATGGCTGAGAATGGGAGCACACTATGTCATAGAGAATGCCACTGATTCCATATATAACTCAAAAATAGTTAGTGGCCCTTGTATTTAAGGTTTGTTTGGGATTATTTTGCAAAATACATTCTTAGTTATGTGATTTGTCTCCATAATGGTGCCAAATTAAACATCGTTTCTCCAGGGAAAAGACAAATTCTATGTATAGTAGTAGAGATCATTAGCTATAGAAAACACTATGCTTGAATTATAGATCTAGGTGACATGCAAGTGATATAGAAGGTGGCTACTGTAACAAGGAAACCAAATGGTTAAGAATGTAGAGAATGGATATGATAATTAGGATTCCTCGAATGATAAAGAGAAACCTTCTACTATCTTTGTCAATCATGACAAGGGAAATGAAATTCCCTTTGCCACTCATGAACTGAAAATATCTAAAGAGCACCCAAGTCTAAGGCTAGTGACTTAAATCGATGACTTTTGATTCCAATGTCTCATTTTAAACCAAAAACAAAGAATATAAATCCATTGCATTTGGTTAGACTAATATAGATATAAGTACAATGTATACAACCATTGGCTTTCTCTTTCAAAGTATCTTTAACTTCTCATAATGGTTCATATTGTACACTATAATCTTTGCAAATTAAATATTTAACATAATTTAATTTTAAAATCACAACCAAAACAATTACCAAATTAATATACATACTCAAATTCATTCAAAAGTTATTTTATAAACTCCTAAAAAAAATACACAGTCATTAATTTATTTAGTACAATTACACTATAATAAAATAATTATATATAAATATAAATATAATATTTTAAAATAATAAAATTAATTAATTTTAAAACTATCATTCAAAAACTTACCATTAAAAAAAAAACTTACAATTTTTCACACATATCTAAAGCTTATTAAAATAAAAACAACCTTAATGCTACAAGATAAATCCGTGGAACAAATATGGATATACGATGCTTCTGAAATTACAACATATGCATACCGTATAGAGTTGTATGAGTAAATGTATTGCGAACCTTCTATAAAACACTTTGAAGGGATGTCACTGGCAAGGTCTATTGGAAGAATGTTTGTGAAATATGTGGGTGATTCTCAAAATCCAATTACAAATAACAAATTTATGCAATCATGTTACGTAGCTTTGTTGGAATTCATGTGCTCTATATTATTATTTTTCTTTCTTCATTTATTATAGAAGGTTTTTCATATCTTTGCATTATTAGTAACATTGAGGGTCCTCATAATTTGATATTGGGGATTTTGATCTTATTATTATTCCATGTCATCTCGCAATGGCAAGGGACTATAGTAATTAGAATCATGATTTTTAGTATTAATTGATTTAACGAGTATGTAGTTTATATACTAAGTTTGCGGTGTATACAACCAATTTTGTCTGCTAACTATATGGCAATTTATTTCATCATCTTATTTGGCCTCTTCATGAGGTTAAGAAGCCAAAAGAATATGTGATTTTTGACTTCGGTTGTTTTTATTATTTCGGAAGTGATGACTAATTCTAGCATTAGTTTTACTATTATTAAATGTTATGAAATGATGTATTGTGGTATTATAAGTTAAAGTCATCTACAGGTTGAAGTTGCCAGGTGGGGTTGAAGTTGCCAGGTGGGTTGAAGTTGTGAGGTGGTGAGCTGTTGAAGTTGCCTAGTGGAAAATGCATGTTGTTATTATGTCTATTTAATGGTTGAATTTGCTTGTTGTGGTGTCTGGTTTACTTGCGCACTCTTATCGGGTCGAGGAGAAGTAAGATGGTTGGCTTTGACCAACACGGTGGTACCGTATCTTGGAATCTGGCACACGTTCCTATGGGGGGAACCCCATTACATTTGGATGCATTCATGAGCATCTACTAATGTTGGTGTTGGTCGACAACCTGGTATTGCGCTTCTTTCTGCACGTATGTTCTTACTTGTACCTTAGTTGCTCTTAGTCCTATCTTTCTACACGTATGTTCTTACTCGTACCTTAGTTACTCTTAGTCCTTAAGCCAGTTTCCCTGGTTTCTTTCTGCTTCCCTGGTTTCTTTTTTCATGTGGGTTCTTAAACACACAGAGAGTAAGCAGGTCAGTGTGCATTGAATGAATGATGAAAGTAAACAAGTCAGTGTGTATTAGCAGGTATTTATTAATGAAAACCTATGTATGAATATAAACTAGAAAGATTACTCAGTGCTCACAGGCTTGCATATATATATATATATATATATATATATATAATATATAAATATATATAAAGAGTGTAGAAATAATCACTTTATTTTATATATCAATAATTTGGGTTGATTTCTAAACTTAGAGAAATAACTAACGTTGCAATTATATATCAATAATTTGGGATGATTTCTAAACTCAGAGGAATAGGCAACACTGGAAATATATATCAATAATTTGGGTTGATTTGTAAAATCAGAGAAATAGGCAACATTGATACAAATGCACTTAACAATCAATAATTTGGGCTAATTTGTAAACTCGGAGAAATAGGCAGCACTAATACAAATGTATAGGAAACATTGATACAAATGTACTTAACAATAGAGTTTGGACATAAACATCTATATGATAAATTGTCAATTAATACATAGTGAGTGAACAATAAATTAAGAGAAGCTAGTGAAATTAGTAGCCATATAAATCTGTTTGAGAATTCCAATCAGCTCAAGCAAGCTTCCTCCAATAGATTAACAAACATTCAAGTTTGATATATAAATATACGCACAGAAATGTAAAGAAGATTGTTCTAGATAATAAACCAAAGCCACACGTCCTTTATAACTTCATGAACAATGGTATAGGTTGCCCCTTCTGTTCAGCTTTATGCACAAGAAATAATTACAAGGAAACTTGTCTCTCCTCAAATACTTTACAACCCCAACTTGCCCTCAAGCGCTGATATGTCCTCACAACTATGATAGGGCCTCTATCTTCATAGGCCCTTCCTATCCCTCCCTATTACTCAGCACCTCTGTATCCTTCCCTATTACTTAACACTTGAACCATTAATTCTTGTAGTGCCGGAGAGCAAATAAAAATTTAATCTATTGAATGACCCTTGATATTTTCCCCTTAAATTCCTCTAGAGGACTTTTTGAAGCCATTCTTTACCTACCCAGAGGTGATTTCAACTTGTAGGGCAATTTTAGCTTAACAGGTTTCAACTTGTAGGAAAGCACATTGAATTGGAAGGGTCAATTCAATAGGGAAGTTTCTTTCCACGCATGATGTCATGGCTATTGTTGTTGTGGATTCGTTTGAGTTTTGGGAAATTAACATTCTCAGGAAAGCTAGTCAGTGACGATCCCCACCTTTGATCTTTGATTTTTGGCCAATTCAGGTTCTTAGGAAAGCTAGCCAGTGATGGCCTCCACGTTCTCAGGAAAGCTAACCAGTGGTGACCTCCACCTTCGATCAGCTTTAACAAAAAAATTGGTAGGCTATCGTCTACTACCTTTGACATGAAAAATAACAATAGACATTCATCTAGATCATCATTGTGGACAAGTGGTTCGAGCATAAACCTGTGTGGTGTACTTGTGAAAGTATGCATGCATGTTACCATGTGTCAAAAACATCTAATATCACTGTGTTAAATGTGGCACTTTTATTTATATTTATTAATAATAATTTTATTTTTATTTTTTAATTTAAATACTTTACTAATTTTTGAGATTCGGTTTGTAAGTCATGTTTAGGTGGATTAATAACAAGAAGGATTTTAGACTCTAATTATTGCTATTTTGATGGCGCAGAACCATTGATCTTACTCCCAAGCACTCTCACCAATGATCTGCTTGATCTCCTTCAATTTAGCGTAGCTCTGTTTCTCCGAGTTACGCATTTGGAAGTTAGCATTTTTGTACAAATAATTTCTAATATATTCCGCTTCGTTATGCTTTGCATGTTCTCCCCACCCAAATGCACTCATGTCCACACTATTTTGCAATTACATTAAATCAACAGTTGGAGGTTGTTTTCTTCTTATAGACTGCAGGAATTCCCAAGTGCTCTACAAGTGGGTGGTGTTTTCTTCTTCAAGACTACAATATTTGAAAAGTGCTTTCCATATTTTGGTGGGATTGGCTATGTTGGGACTATAAACAAAACCGTTGGGCCTTTACATAAATCATTGTAAATGCATTGCTCCCCAAGTCCCTTTATTACTCTTCACTATTTTTTTCTAGGTCTATGCAATATTCAATGTTTGAATTCAAATTTTCAACTACCCCATCCTAATTGACACAAGTTTCGAGAACCTAATAAATGGACATATGCTTTGATCAAAGTTTATTTACAAATATACAGGTTTTCTGTCATTTGCCATGATACCATATGAGCGCTTGTGAATACCCGGTTCATTTTTCCTTTTGTTTACAACTTATTACAAGCATGTAATCTCATTATAATGGGCTGCAAATGCTTTTAGAATGGGCTGCAAATAAGCATAAGGTTGAACCTGAGAATTTGTAACCAAAGGGGGAAACTTGCAGGTTCATTCTATAAAAGGGATGCATGCATAATACAGATTAGGGCTTCAGTTTCTACAATTTTTATAGGCTTTATTTCTTTCTGAACACTGGGATTACCCATTTTTGTATACAATTGAGATTGCATAGATTGTATCTGGAAATGAGTTCTAAAGAAGTGCAAAAATAGTGTGAGGAGAGGATTTTTAAATTATTGGTAATTGATTTGTCCTTCCGGTGTGTTTCGCTTGTACTGTTCTTTGCTATAACTACAGGTTTCAACAACTACTTTTAACAAGGTTTTAAGAAAAAGTTGTCCTCTAAACAAAATAACTTGGTCTCTTTGTCAGATTCACTAGGACTTCTGAAGGATTTCACACTCTAATTACTTATGTTTTTCTGGTGTAGAACCACTGATCGTACTCACAAGCACTCTCACCAATGATCTGCTTGATCTCCTTTAGTTCGACGTAGCTCTATTTCTTTGAGTTAGGCATTTGGAACTTGGCATTTTTGTACAAATAATTTATAATCTATTCTTCTTTGCTCTACTTTGCATGTTCTCCCTACCCAAATGCACTAATGTCCACACTATTTTTGAATTATACTAAATCAACAGGTGAAGGTTGTTTTTTTCTTAGAGACTGCGGGAATTCCCAAGTTCTCTGCAGGTGGGTGGTGTTTTCTTCTTCAATACTACAATATTTCCAAAGTATTTTCCAAATATCGGTGGGATTTTCTTTGTTGAGACTTTACACAAAACCGTTGGGCCTTTGCATAAACCATTGTAAATGCATTGCTCCCTGAGTCCCTTTATTACTCTTCACTGTTTTTTCTAGGTCTATGGAATGTGTTTGAATTTGAATTTTCAACTACCCTATCCCAATTGACACAAGTTCAAGAACCTAATAAATGGACATCTGTTTTGATCGAAGTTTATTTACAAATATATGGGTTTTCTAGTATTTGCCATGAAACCATATGAGCGCTTGTGCATACCCAGTTCATTTTTCCTTTTGTTTACAACTCATTACAAGTATGTAATTTGATTATAATGGGCTCTAGATAAGCATAAGGTTGAACCTGAGAATTTGTAACCAAAGGGGGAAACTTGTGGGTTTGTTCTATAAAAGGCGTGCATGCGTAATACAAATTAGGGCTTCAGGTTCTGCAATTTTTACAAGCTTTATTTCTATCTAAATACTGGGATTACCCTTTTTTTGCATACAATTGAGATTGCAGAGATTGTAGCTAGAAATGAGTTTCGAAGGAGTGCAAAACCAGGTTGAGCAGAGGATTTTTAAATTATTGGTAATTGATTTTTCCTTCTTGTGTGCTTCACTTGTACTGTTATTTTCTATAACTACATGTTTCAACAATTGCTTTCAACAAGGTTTTAAGCAGAGGTCGTCCTCTAAACAAAATAGCTTGGTCTCTTTGCCAGATTTACTAGGACTTCTAAAGGATTTCAGATTCTAATTACTTCTATTTTGATTGTGTAGAAACATTGATCATACTCCCAAGCACTCTCACCAATGATCTACTTGATGTCCTTCACTTCGGCATAACATTGTTTCTCCGAGTTAGGCATTTGGAAATTGGCATTTATGTACAAATAATTTCTAATATATTCTGCTTTGCTCTACTTTTCATGTTCTCCCCACTCAAATGTACTGATGTCCAGACTATTTTTCAATTACACTAAATCAACAGGTGGAGGTTGTTTTCTTCTCAGAGACTGCAGGAATTCCAAAGTGCTCTGTAGGTGGGTGGTGTTTTCTTCTTCAAGACTACAATATTTCGAAAGTCTTTTCTAGATTTCAGTGGGATTGGCTTTGTTAGGACTTTACACAAAACCATTAGGCCTTTACATAAACCATTGTAAATGCATTGCTCCCCCAGTCCCTTTATTTCTCTTCACTATTTTTTCTTGGTCTATGCAATATTCAATGTTTAAATTCAAATTTTCAACTACACCATCCTAATTGACACAAGTTCCAAAACCTAATAAATGGACATCTACTTTGATCAAAGTTTATTTACAAATATACGGGTTTTCTGGCATTTGCCATGAAACCGTATGAGGGGTTGAGAATACCCCATTCATTTTTGCCTTTTGTTTACAGCTCATTTCAAGGATGTAATCTAATTACGATGGGTTGCAGATAAGCGTAAGTTTGAACCTGAGACTTTTTAACCAAAGGGGGAAACTTACAGGTTCATTCTACAAAAGGGGTGCATGCATAATACATATAAGGGCTTTGGTTTCTGCAATTTTTAGAGGCTTTGTTTCTATCTGAATACTAGGATTACCCATTTTTGTATACAGTTGAGATTACAGTGATTGTAACTGGAAATGAGTCCCGAAGAAGTGCAAAACTAGGCTGAGCAGAGGATTTTTAAATTTTTGGTAATTGATTTGTCCTTCAGGTGTGCTTCGCTTGTACTTTTCTTTTCCATAACTGTAGGTTTCAACAACTTCTTTCAACAAGGTTTTAAGAAGAGGTTGTCCTTTAAACAAAATAGCTTGCTCTCTTTGCCAGATTCACTAGGACTTTTGAAGGATTTCAGACTCTAATCACTCATATTTTGATGGTGTAGAACCATTGATCGTACTCCCAAGCGCTCTCACCAAATATCTGCTTGATCTCGTTTAGTTCAATGTAGCTCTGTTTCCCTGAGTTAGGCATTTGGAACTTGCCATTTCTGTTTTGAATTCAACAACTTCTTTCAACAAGGTTTTAAGAAGAGGTCGTGCTCTAAACAAAATAGATTGGCCTCTTTGCCAAATTCACTAGTACTTATGCAAAAATTAAAGTTCTTCAATTTTTTAGGAACCAATACGTCTAATATTTCATGTTAGTTATGAATTCGGTGGATGTTCCTACATCCGTTTCTTTTGCAAGTGGTGATGTGAAGGTATAAGCTCATGTTCCCACTAATAAGGGCGTGCAATTGATCTCCGGGATGTAGCATTTACTCTTTACGGTCAAGCTGCACATTTATTTATGATTCTATGCATCCATGGGCTTAGACTATCAGTAGGACTGGTGGATAAGCTGTTGCTAAATCAACAACATCTACTTTTGGATATGTTGTCTCTGCTACCATAGCCCTTGCTGCTATTTCTGTTGCACCTTCTCTAGTCTCTTCATGATGCTAGCTACAACTAGTTGATCTATTTGCCAATTTGCCAGCCAACTTGATCTATTTGCCAACCAACTTCTGTAGTTTCAGTAACTACGAATTTGAATAAGATTTTAAGCAAAGTTTGTCCACTAAACAAAATAGCTCCCACAAATTAAATGCTTTTTCAAAGCAGGGACTTGCTCTCAGGCAACCCTACTTGTTATAGATAAGATTTCACTATGGAATATCACCTATCGGTTTATGGGAATAGAGGGAGATAAAGTTAATTCAAATGATTAGTATGTAATTTTTCTTAATATGAAAATTTCAGTTCAATTTTAATTTTGTATTTTCAAAAATACAAAGTAAAATTTTATTTTATTTTAAAAATGATGTAACTAGATTTCAGTTTGTCTATAATGTTTAGACTAAATTTTTGGTTAAAAAAGTATTAGTCAAATGCGTGTTAACCATATTTTGCAGGGGCTAACCGAATTCATGATATAATTGGATATTTTTATATATACTCTATTTTAAATTAACCATTTTTATATAAAAAATTTAAAGTAAATTAAGTTAAACCTTTTTTATCAATTTATCAGGTTTATATTTAATAAATTATATACGAAATTTAAAATTAATTAAAATTTTTATTAAAAGTTCGTAACCATTGGAATAAATTTAAGTGTTTAATTAAACCTGACGAAACATTTTTTAATTAGATGAAATATTTTTGTGTAATATATAAATAAATATTAATATTATGAATAATCCTTAAAATACTCAAATTATATATAATTCATAAATTAAATTATGATTCCAACGAAATTTTATAAAGATTTGATTAAATTAAACCACATAAAATTTTAATCCAAACCAATTGATTAACTTCAATAAAAAGTGACAATTCCAAAATTTCCACATTTAACCACTTTTTAAGTAATCGATAAACAGCTACACTGACTCTCAAAATTCTTATCAATGGAATAAAGCTCGAAAAAATCGATTAAATCAAAATTACGATAGTTGAACTCGAAATGCCGAATTTTCCACATTTAACGTACGTTTCAGGGGGCAAATACCTTGAAATAAATACTCTCCTTCGTCATAATACGGGAATGTCTCCGCCATTTAATCGTTTTCAATTCTCCATTGCGACACGCTGGCCTTTTAATGATGACTTTGCCTTGGTTACCATCTTACTGCATTTTCAAAAGGTCAATATTCTGATATGTGTGGTTACAGTTGCGTATGGACTGGATCAAAAACTTACAGCCATTGGTGTCTGCGCGGAAAGCTGAAATAGTCTATTAATTGGAACCTGTGGAATTGCAGACTATTTCTATTTTTGACCGACCGACAACGGACTACCTAACCTTGACAGAGCGAGTGCGTTGACATTAAAAATTGTGCAGCAAGAAAAACTATATAGTCATAGACCCTAAGCTTTAATTATCTGTATATTGAAGCCTTCAGACAACAAGCCTGCCCTGATGTCTCGTCGATCTGAATAACTGGTTATCTCGGTGTATTGATACCAACGTTACTATGTTAAGCTTCAATAACTCACCACATGATTGTTCGGAGGTGGAGGTACCTTCATACTTCAGGTGCCCCATATCGATGGAGCTTATGAGAGACCCGATAACTGTTTGCACCGGCATGACGTATGATCGGGAAAGCATAGAGCACTGGATTTTTTCGTGCAACAGGAAAACATGTCCTGCTACCATGCAGCCGCTAGAGAATTTCGATTTAACTCCAAACCACATGCTGCGTCGCCTCATTAAAGGATGGTGCATTGCAAACAGCTCCAAAGGCGTAGAGCAAATCACCACTCCCCGGGCGCTCGTCGACTCTGATCAAATCTCCGTGTTACTTCAAGCTGCACTCAGATCTCCAGCAGTCGAAGGCATCACTGCATTGAAAGCATTGCGTTCCATTGCGCGGGAGAGCGAGGGAAACAGGAGGTGCATGGCGGCGGCCGGTTCGAGTATCGTTCTTGCTGTTGAAAATATAATTTCACCATGCGCGCGGTCAACTCACGGAGAATACCACTGCAGCAAGGCTAAACCGCCCGGTATCATATCGCACCACTGTTCTACATGAGGCTGTTTCCGGACAGTGTGGTCTGATGGCGACAACTGTCCAACAGTGACGCAACCGTGACATCAGCCTCAGGCTTCCATCGGAAGGTAACGTTGGGTCAGCGCATCCCGTCCGATATCCATCCGATCATGATGCTTCTCTCTCCGCCGTTCGATCTTCTGGAAAGGACACTGCTGTTTAAACCTGTGCAAAGTACATACGGGCCTGTCAAATTTAATTAACCATGGAGCTGCCCACACCTTAAATTAATACCATGTCATAATATTTTGGTAAGGTCTTTAATTTTTTTTACGGCAAAGTTAAATAGGAGTATGGTCAGTATGTTGTAAGTTTTTATTAATATATATGTTTTGAAAATTGTTGACCTTTTTTTTATGAAAAAAAAACGCGGGCATAGTAAGTGCGATATGTAATTGCACATTGTAAAAAAAAGGTAATGTGTTGTGTGAGTTTGCATACGGGGAAGTTGTATGTGTGTTCGCTGCAGCGAACGAAGAACAGGAGAACTCCGAAAAAGACAGAGCTCATTTTGATATGGTATGAAACTCAGTAGGGTAAAAAAATTTTGCAATGTAAGAAATGAAGGAAACGCACAGAAGTGCATAAAGTTTTTTTTTGATTTGAAATGTAAAAAGGGTTTTTATGCAGCAGATTAATTTTGTTTAAAAAAAAGTAAAATTGCACAGCAGTGCACGAGCAGGAGGAGAAAGTAAATGAAGAAAACCAGTGGGTTGTTTAGTTTCAAATCCATGAGTTGCTTCACACAGGTGAAAGGGTAAATGAGTAAAACTCTGTAATTTTGTTTTCATACAGCAGTGAATGTAAATGAAATATTTACACACAGTGGTGTAAAATTTCATAGGAGGCAGAGTAACTTATGTGAAAATGTTTTGGTGAATCCCTCTGAGTGAAAGAGGATGAATATGTAAATGTTTTTGATTAATGAATGGAAATTTTATGGTGGTGAAATACTCTTTCCTGTGTAATTATTTTTAAAAGACTTCTCTGTATAAAAGATCTTGGAGCAAAGGAAACAGAGCATTATCTCTGTGTTTTATATTTTATGGTTTTGGTATTTATCCATCCCAAACAGTAACAAAAAAAAAAAAATACCCAACAGAGAGGTTGAAATTTCCAA
This sequence comes from Pinus taeda, assembly GCA_000404065.3. NCBI lineage: Eukaryota > Viridiplantae > Streptophyta > Pinopsida > Pinales > Pinaceae > Pinus > Pinus taeda. The sequence goes on along the minus strand of APFE030517307.1, from coordinate 101,168 downwards.
GATGCAGTCTGGTTTGAAGCAGGACACATCATCGCACGAGAAATGCATCGCACATCTAGAATCGCTGAAGACATCAAGAAGCCATTCCAGATCCTAGTATTCGCATCTTTGCCTCTTAAATTTTGGCGGTAACAGAATAATTATACACATCTTTACCTCTCAAATTTTGGCAGTAATAGAATAATTAGAACGGTGTATATCATATATCCTTTCGGTTTTACATATGAGAGCAGTAACAGAATAATTATAGTGATGTATAGCGTATAGTTATTTGGTTTTACATAGGAGAGCACTAACATAATAGTTATAAATAATAGTTATAATGATGTATAGCATATAACTTTTGGGTTTTACCTATGAAAGCAGAAAGGGATAATGCAAGATCTTTGAACTCACGTATGTGCTCTTAATTTTATAGCTTAGGTAATCCTTTAACCGTTAAGAATGAGAGCAAGCACCATTCTTATATAGCATTTCAATCTTCGTTGTATTTTGCAAACTAGTTGATGGCTACCTTGTGACCAGGTCATGTTTATGCCTACATAAAAATTCAAAATTAACCATGACATGGGATAGGGAAGTCATTATGTATGCTCTTAGATGTTCCATTAGATGTTTCATCATAGGAACAAATACAATATTTTCAATTTGGAAATGGATTATTTAGGATTAACTTTTAAAAAGAAAAGCAAATTGATTTGATAAGTCTAAAAAGATAATAGATGACTTGAGGTTTTAATGTAAGTCATTGAAGACTTTACTGATGACTTGCATATAGAATAATAGATAGTTTTTTACTTTTTAAACAATAAAAATTCAAAATTAGCCATGACATGGGATAGGGAAGTCATTATGTATGCTCTTAGATGTTTCATCACAGTAAGGAACAAATACAATATTTTCAATTTGGAAATGGACTATTTAGGATTAACTTTTAAAAGTCATTGAAGACTTTACTAATGACCTTGCATATAGAATAATGGATAGTTTTTTACTTTTTAAACAAAAATAGATTGAAATGCACAATGGCCTCATGTATACTTGATAACTAACATGGCAAGAGTTTAAATTAGATTTCATGCCTTTGACAATTTATAGTAGTTTAAAAGAAATTTGAGAAACTAAAAAACATTTCATTTCATAGTACAAACTTGGTTCTCACCATCAAACCATAAAAAGGTTGGACACCATTGGGGAAAGAGAGGACCCCATGGTAGTTCCTCAGTTTGTTCATAGCATACTCCTTTGAAAGAGAGAAAATTGGAGGAAAGACAATGGTTATTGAGGTTACAGGTTTCTTGATCCATATGATAAAAAATAGCGTTAAGAGCCTTAGGGACAAAAAAATTGGTAAATAAAGATACCACATCAAAAATAACCATTATGGAGGAAGGGATGCAACCAACAAAGGGTTGGAGTTTGTAGGCAAGGAACTTGGAAAGAATGCGGGTGGGGGGTCCAATAGTACTAATTATGGGCTAAAGAGGGATATTCTTATTGTGTATTTAAGGCTACCCATATATTATAGGGGTTTGGCTTGAATTTCTACGAAAATAAGTACCTTTGAGTTTATATTTAAATGTTGTGTAAATTTCTTTGAGAATTAGAAGTAATTACATCCTCCTTAAGACTAGTTTTCCCCTTGTGGACTTTTCCATGGTCAATGCTTGATAAAAAATAAGTGTTTCATTTTATGTGTGAATGTTTGACTTATTTTTATCAGTTACAAGGAGAAAGTAAATGAGAAATACAAGTATTTTTGTTACGTTCTTTTCAAATTTGAATTAAGTTTATATATATTAGCATGATAATGTGGGATTGTGCACCATATGTTCTACACACTTCATCAAAAGAGGATGTAGTAAAGCGATACATTGACACAAATAACAATGTCCATTTATGCATTATGTTTTACCTATTTTAATTTTTAGTTTTCATTTTTTTAAATATACATTGAAAATGATATTAGAAAGTAATATTATAATAATGAATTTATGGAATATTTATTTTTGTTTAGTTAAGAGTTTGTTTTATTTAGAGGTATAGTCTAATATATTTGGCATAAGTGAAATAGGTGGTTTTCCTTGAATAATGGTGACGAGTCAACTTACATTTGCCAATTGTAACTATTAATAGTTATTCTAACTAAATTATAATACATTTTCCAACTAAAAAAATAAATCTATAAATGCTAATATATAACTTCAAAATAACTAATAAGCAAACCAGTAAAATTTAAAACAACAAATTCAATATAAATAAAAACTCATATAGTTGTAATAGGAAAATTATATAGTGTAAGACTATTGGTTGGTTTGGAGCAGGTCCCGAGTTCGACCCCTGTTGATCCTCTGTTTTGTTCCTATTAATGCCATCTTCAATCCCCATTTTGCCCTCTTTTTGACACTATGGAACCTATTTCCTTGCTAGTTTTCTACCCTATCATGATTCCAATCCTTATTTGAGGTAAATCTTTTTATGGTTACATTTGGCTATTTGTTGGTGGATTTAAGTAGATATAGGTAGCTAATTCCTAAAACTAACTAATCATTATAATCAAGTGTAGACTTCTCAGCAAGATGTGCACGAGGATAATGGAAAGAAGAAATTGGTGTATCATGGCTCCTTACTACTGTACTCAAAGTTATATTCGGATTCGGTACTCAAACAATGCAATGGATAAGAAGTCGTGCACTTCTGGATGATGAGATGTCACCATCCTTGCAATGAACGCATTTGATCCTAAGATCTTCATTCTCTTTTCTCTGGTTGCAGCATACACCAAGTTTGGGAATTGGTTACAAGTTGTTGGACCAATTCGGGACAGCCGTTTGAACCTATTTGCTTTGGAGGAGTCGACTTGTTTTTTTTGAAAAGTTCGGCTGCTATGTATTGTATTCAGAAAAAAAAAAAACCGAGATTTCAAATCCTCTAGTACATAATGCGTGCAGACTGAAGGAAGACAAAGGGTTTACAAAAAGAGGCACCCCTTTGCTCCTTAGCTTGCTGTTTTTGCTACTATTTATAACAAAATTACTATATATTCTAACAAAGGAAAATAACAAAAAAGTACATTTGTAGTTCATTCAGTCAATCAGGATGTGTTGGATGTGTCTAGCCGTTGATTCTTCTGGCTGGTCATCTTTGGCTTCTTGTTTGACGCTGGAGGAGCTGGTGGCGATGGCACTTTTCTTTTCCATCATAAATTTCAAAATGGAGATTGATTCTTCGGCGTGAGCGCAGCGGTTGAGGACGTGCCTGAATTGCTCTTGGAGGGAGGCTGCCTTGTGCATGAAGAGCTGGATTTCTGCTTTATATTTTTCAGTGTTAATGCGGTCCTGTTAAAAGATTCTTCTACTCTGTTCATCAAGTCGCCTATCGTGCTCTTCCAATCTGGCGTCTAATAATTTCTACTTGTCTTCTAGGATTTCTTGCCGCGTCCTTATTTCTTCCAACTCATCTTGTAGGTCAGCACAGTGAAAACAGTCCTCACTGCGCGCCATTGAGGAAGCAATTATTCGGAGAAGATGGTAGGTGAAAACAGAGGCGCTGCGGGCGGGAGTATTTTGAAAGTTACTGGGAGCTCTGTCTTGATGACAGATTCTGGAATTGGTGGCAGGGGAAAGGGAGGTTCCCGCTTTCAGAGGGACCGTTACAGAAGATGAGTTAGAAGGGGGCTCACTGCACAGGACCGGGGAGAAACGGTCTCGAGGACGGGAGTGGGAGAAGAGTCCAGGACAGAAGGGAGAACCAGAGGAGGAGGCAGTGAAGGGGAGAGGGGAAGGAGATATAGCGAAGGGGGAGAGCTCGTTGGACGAAGCTGAGAGGCTGGAGATGGGAGTAGGATTAAGAAAGGGGAGGGTCGAGAGGGGCAGAACGAAGAGAGCTGGGATGAAACGAAGAGGGGGAGGCACTGAAAATGTCGGGGAAGGAGCTGCAAGACGGAGTGCCTTGTAGAGCCAAGCTTGCACAAACCTGTAAGTCACAGAACCAGACGTTAGAATAAAATCGAGCTGAGAGTAGGGAAGCGATACCAGCGAGATGAATCTCCTGAGGCTTTGAGGAAGAGCGATTTCTCCAGACGTGAGTTGCAGCACAGTCTCCTGATCGCGATGAGCGGCTCTTTGGCTACTGAGAGTTACATTTATAGAATGGCGCTGACCATGAGTAGTGTTCCAACCAGGGGTCGGGTTCACGAGAATGTAGTGTTTCTGCCCCGAATCTCTTAAGCAATCTTCTTTTACTGTGTCTTTAAGCTTATTGCCGGCGCTGATATGAATTTCTTTTCCTTTTGTCAGGTGATTACCTTGATCGAGGATCTGGTTTGGCAGGCTGTGCATACTGTGTTCTCTGCAGTATGTCCTTTTTCTGTGTAGATCATGTCTTTCACACACTTGATTGACCAAGTGAATCTGTGCAAAACTTTGAGTGTTGTGAATCATGGCAGGGGCTGAAAGATTTCTCTGTTTACTGTGCCTTAGCGTTCCTTCCTGCCTTCCCACTGCATCATTCGCTCTCTTGTTTGCTTCTGTGTTTAGCGTGCGAAGTATGTGATAGAACTTGATGTGCTCGAAGTGACTGAGGAGGAGCTTGATGCGCTCTATGTGTTGTTGGAGATTACTGTTGGGGGATCTCTGATTGTTGATCATAAGGCGGATAATGATGGCAGAGTCTCCAAAAACTAATGCCTTTCTGATGCCCATTCTTTTTAGTTGCATTAGTCCTTGATATAAGGCTAATGCCTCTGCATTATTGTTTGATTTTCTTCCCAGGCTCCATTCATAGTTGCAGATGTTAACCCCATACTCATTTAATATGACTCCTCCCGCTCCTGCTTGGCCAGGGTTTGACTTTGAAGCGCCATCGAAGAATAATTTTGGGCAGTTACTGCTCTGTATCCACATCTTGTATTCCTGAGCGGGTAGTCTAATTTCCCACTCCCTGACTTGTGCTTGCTGTTGTCTGGCATTTTTCTGAGCCTCCTGATGTTGTCATGATCGATCCAATATGTGTCTTATGACTGATCTTTCTTCCACTGAATAATCTACTGCTTTGATTTTTCCTTTATTCTTTACTGCAATTGCCTCTTGTGCCAATGTGTGGGCCTTATTGCACGTCGATTGAACATTGCTCTCTTTGTTTTGGAAGATCTTTTTATTTCTTGTGAGCCAAATTCTCCAAAGTAAATTATGGGGAATAATATCCCAGATTCTTTTAATAATCTTGCTCCTCTTATCTTTCCAAGGGCAGTTTTTTTTCCATTCGTATATTGTATCTGGAATGTTCTGTTGAGGTTGCCAATTTATATTACCCAAGGAAGACAAATTGATCCAGCAACTCTTGGCAAAGGGGCAGTCAAGGAATAGGTGATGTATTGTCTCCTCTGCTGAGCAGCAGCTGGGACATCTGGATGGACCATTAATCCCTCTTTTTCTCAAGTTTTCAGCAGTGAGGACTTTGCCTTTGAGCAACAGCCAGGTGAAGAATTTGATTTTGGGGATGGCCTCAGATTTCCAAACTATTCTCCAATGGTTCCAAATGGGGATCTGATAAGTGCTATTGCAAATGTAGTGGTGCCCAGATTTGATGGTGTAGCTTGAGCCCGTGGGGTCCCATCGAAGTCTGTCTGTTGCTCCTTTTTTTATGGGAGCTCTATTCTGAAGGTTCTCTTGAAGGGCTTTGAGACTTGTTGCTAAAATTGAAGGAATTGCTGGGAATTCCCAATTAGACCAGGCACCTGTGTCCTCATCCCATTTCGAGATTTGGTCGAGCCTCTGGATGCCTTTGCAATTGAGATGAAGTATTATGGGAATGGCTCTTTCAATAGTATTTAGAGGCTGGAGTCCCATTATCTTATCAGTGGCATAGTTTATGCTGTCCCCTCCTCCAGGGATCTTCGAGGTGTTTTGTTTAAGGAGAGGGATTTCTTTTTTGCAGAGGTGCCAAATTTTGGTGGAGTCTCTGTTGGGGATGTCATTCTTAAGCAGTCTTTGTCTAGTGCCATTAATATATTTGCTTTCTATGACCTGTTTCCACCAAGCTTTTGTCTCATTGATTAACCTCCATGCCATTTTGATCCCAAATGCCAAGTTTAGGATTTTGGGAGCCCTTATTCCCAGACCACCTCTGTCTTGAGATTGAATTACACTTTTCCAGCTAACCAAATTAAATATATTTTTTTCTTTTTTGCCTCCTTGCCATAGGAAGTTCCGGAGGGCAACTTCCAGCTTATGGTGAAAAGTAGCTGGAGCTTGGTAAAGAGTAAATCTATATAATGGTAAGGAGGATATACCTGATTTGAGGAGGATTATCCTGCCTACTGGATTGAGCCATTGGGTTCCCCATTGCTGTACCTTCCTCTTGACTTTGTCTATGATTTCATTCCAAGTTACTGCTTTTAATGGACCCAGGCTGACCGGCATCCCAAGGTAGATAAAGTGGTCCCAATTTGTTTTATAAGCCACTCCAAAAATATTGGCAATGCTGTGGGCGGTGTGGTTGGAGATGTTCCAGCCATAGGTGCAACTTTTGTGGAAGTTGATCGCTCCCCCTGAATACTTCATAAATTGATCGAGGAGAGTCTTGAAGCGTCTTGCAATGGTAGTGGAAGCTCCTCCAATCAGGAGGGTGTCGTCAACAAATTGGGAGTGATTGATGTTTTTGACTCCATTCCCGAATTTGATGCCAGAGATGAGGCCAACTCTTCTATTATGACCTAGAGCACTGCTAAAGGATTCAGCCATAAGAATGAAAAGATAAGGAGAGAGAGGGCAGCCTTGCCTTAGACCTCTGGAGGATTGGAAGGCTTCACAAGGGCGCCCATTGATCAGTGGTGAGATCCAAGGTCTTGATATGCAGGCAGCAATGGTGCTGATGAAGGCAGCATTGAATCCCATTTTCCTCAAGACAGCGAACAAGAAAGAGTGTCTTACCCGGTCGAAGGCGTTGGCTAAGTCAAGCTTGAGGACGAAGCCTTTCTCTTGCCTAGAGGTGCTGGAGTGAATGGCTTCTTGGACCAAAGTGATTGTATCATGGATTTGCCTATTAGATAGAAAGCCGCCTTGATTCTCAGATATTAAGGATGGGAGAAGGGGCTGCAGTCTAGTAGCTATGATTTTCGTGAAAATCTTATATGAGGAGTTACACAAGGATATTGGTCGAAACCTGGAGAAGGATGTGGGTCGATTTTCCTTGGGAATGAGGGCAAGGAAAGTTGAGTTTGTGAAACCCCCCATTTTCCCTTTTCTTTGAATTCCTCTTAAAATCTTTAAGAGGTATTTTCTTATCAGTTGCCAATGATCCCTGTAAAAATTGATTGGGAAACCGTCCGGACCCGGAGACTTGTCCGGTTGCAGGGTCCAGATCGCTTTCCTGATTTCCTCTTCCGTTATTTCTCGATTTAGACTGTCGTTTACCTCTTGAGAAATACCCTTTGGAAGATGCTGCAACAGCTCAGAGTAATCAGCTGCTTCATGATTTTCAGTGAGGAGACTTTTGAAGTGAAGGGATGCAACCCTCTTGATGGATTCTTGATTGTTATGTTGGTTGCCTTCATTGCCAGTAATGGCGTTTACATTGTTCCTTGTCTTCCTAACTGTAGCTTGCTTATGAAAATAGGCAGTGCTTTTATCTCCTTCTTTTAGCCATAGTTGTCTTGATTTAATCCTCCACTTTGTTTCTTCTGCTCTCTTGATATGGATTAACTGCCCCTATATTTCCCCTTCCTTGTTTTTCAGCTGGTGGGTGAGCCCTTGATCTTCGATTTGTTTTTGAACTTCCTCTAGGTCTTGCTGCATTTTTTTTTTAATTTTTTCAGGCTCTTGATAGCTGACTTTTGCCCATTCTTTGAGAGCTTTCCTTGTGTTTCTGATTTTGGTTTCCCATATATGACTTGGAGAGCCTTCTACATGATGCTTCCAGGTGGTTTCTATGATCTCTTCGGCCTCTTCAATATTTCTCCACAGCGGATTGTAACTGAACGGAATTGGCCCCAGCTGAGAGTGGGAATCCAACGTAAGGAGGATGGGGAAGTGGTCTGAGGCCGTGGCATTAAGAATTTTCGTGTGACCTGCAGTAAAGGTAGAAAGGAGAGAAATATTGACCAGAATTCTATCCAATCGCTCCATGATATTGCCTGGTCCCAACCTTCTGTTATTCCAGGTATATTTTCGATTTTTTGGGATAATGTCAATCAATTCATGATCAGACATTATTTCCTCCAACTGACTTCTGAAGGGGTCATGGGTGAAATTACCCCCTCTCTTCTCATTCGCGTGGAGGGCTAAGTTAAAGTCGCCAGTGAGAATGATATTAGGATTCTGCTCATTGTCCATATTTTCTTTCAGATCTGTCCAACACTGTTCCTTTTCTCGGTAATGATTGGGGAGATAGACATTGTAGATAATGAGGTCACAGTTGTCCTCTTTACTACTTAGATTGGTCTTCAGCCAGTTTTGGTTGAGAATGAATGACTTACAGTCCCAACGTTGGTTATTCCACATGGTAGTGATTCCTCCAGATGCTCCTCTTGAGTTGCTGCTAGCCCCTGAGAAGTTTTTTTGGGCATCTACAATTTTTTGCATTTCATGTTGACTTTGTTTAGTTTCTTGAATCAACAAGATTTCAGGTCTTTCATTTTGAAGAAGGTCTCTTAAGGCAGTTGATTTGGAGGGGTGCCCCATGCCCCTACTGTTCCAAGATAAGAGCTTCATCATGGTGCATTCAAGCGAGGAGGTGCTCGCCTCTCATGTTCTTTTCCTGCTGCTTCTTTTTCTTGGTGCCCTGTCATGAAGGATTCCATAGGGGTTTGGAATCCAAGGGCAATGTCTTTTTGAGTGTTTTCTTCCCGATGCTGTTTGGCAGACTTCCTTCCTGGTCCCAGCTTCTTATGGATATCACTTGAAGTGCCAATATCTTTGGAAGAGCTTCTAGTGGTTCTAGAAGGGGGAGGGTCAGAGGAAGGCTGGGAGAGGATCGAAGTGATCAAGGGAGGATCAGACAGTTCAAAGGAGGGCAGATCAGATTGGGGTTCTTCAGAGGATAGAATGATGAAAGGGTTGGAGGATGAGGGAAGGGGAGGATCTTGGGATGGGCCCGACGATTTGAGAGGAGGAGAGATGGGGCGGTGGGAAGAAGGGCCCGGCTGATCAGATGTTGATTCAGGTTTGGACGTCTGAGATGCCTTCTTTTTTTTCACAGTTTCCCATTGTCCTCCTTGATCTTCAGTTTCCAAGTTGGTTACTTTAGTGCATCTATTAGCGAAATGACCGTATTCATGACATACCTTGCATTTAAAGGGTATTTGCTCGTAATCTAGCTGCTGAATGTAGCTCCAATCGTCCACCTTCAGCTTGATGGCTTCCGGCAGTCCTTTCCCGAGGTCCACTTCTACGCAAATTCTGGCACAGGCTTGCATGTTGTCTTTGGGCTCACTTCTGTCAATGTATTTCCCTACCGCGTTCCCGATTACTTTGACCGATTCATCTCCCCAACAATGCAAAGGAAGATGCGGAAGACGGACCCAAACTGGAACCGCATTGGGGATGTCTAGCTCAGGATCAAAATCAGGGGTCCATTTGTTGTGATATAGCCCACGGGAGTCCATGAAATAGGGCCCATTTCTAAATATCAGATCCTTGTCTGCTTTGGTTTCAAAGTGAAAGGTATAGTAACCTTTGCCACAGAAACGAATGGAGATCTTCCCTTGGATTTTATCGGACCAATTACTTTCCACCCATCTTTGGACTATTCTTGGAGAGGGCCACAAGCTTGTAAACTGTCCTATGAGTCCTTTCTCAGCTAATGATAGAGCTGCCATTCGAGGAAGTGATGGAGGCAGCTGAACTTCTTGGAGGATGTCCAGTTTCTTAACAAATTTTGAAGTTGTTGGTTTGGGCCTGGCAGGGGGAAGAGACTTTACCAGTTCTGAAAAGGCCTTCTCGACATCCCCTTGGGATGGATCTGGTTGGGCCATGGCTGAAGCCAGGGCCTGGAATGCAGGCCTCGCGGTCGAGGCCGAGGTGGCGGCGCAGCAGCTGCTCACAGTTCTCCTAGGTCACGCTTCAGCTCCGCTCCCGATCACTAAAAACACATGCAATCATTTAATCACAATGAACACAACATTTTTATTGGAGAACCCCGGAGGAGTCGACTTGTTAAGACTGTTATAAATTACCATTTTTTATTTCAGTGTTTAACTGTAATTAAATGGCTATAAAAGGCAGGGGATGTAATATGTAAAGTTAGTGTTAAAAATAGTGAAGTACTTTGCCATGAATTCTATAACCCATCTTTAATAATATCGAAATGGTTCTGTTTGGAATTTGAGAGTAAGAATTGATAGATTGTTGAAGATAGTTGATTGATTGTGTTTGAGATTTCTTCTTTACTGTAAGTTTATCTAGCTCCCAGGCGTGGCCGGGCCGACCCATCTGGGTTTGCTTTGTATATTGCAGATAGAACCACTATGTGACTAGTCACGATTAGTTTTACTTTGATTACGAATTGGTTTGGCTTGACTGCATGTGAACTGCATTAATTTGTTTTCTTAAAAGAGTGTAGATGCATTAATGTTCTTTAATCCTTTCGTTTCCATAATTCATGGTTGAACTTGTGTGAACCTTGTTTTGATTTCAGAACAGAGCATGCTTGCTATCACATTGAGTTATAATCAACCGAGAAATGCCATATGATCACCTAATGAGTGAAACAGATTATCTATATATTGAGAGTGCTGAGATTGTTTTGATAGTTAACTCTATTCAGTGAATTCTAACTAATTAAAAATGAGAATTGTTTGACTATCAAATTGCTCTTCGCTCCCTTAGGAAATGGATCAGATTGACTCTTTCTTTGAATTATTTTACAGGGAATATCCCATAAAAGAATTCTTGAAAACACTGTAATACCTTCAGTCTAGTTTCAAGTATTTAGATTGAGGATTGCTTCCATGAATATTGGATGGTTCACTATCAATTAGCTCTATTTCATTTGATAAATAGACTCTTGGATTGGGTAGTGGATCGCATGGATTGAACATAGCATAACCATGAGTGCTTTCGATGATTAGTTGATAATTGTGATTTCATTAAGTTTAAAAGATAAATGATTTCTTTTTTTTGAGTGTTTATTGATTTCATTGAGTTTAGTAGATAAAGGATTTTCCCCTGTTTTGTGTGAAGACCAATTCTATTATTTGTCTAGACAAATGATTTCCTTTGCTTTGTGAGGTGATTGATTCTAGTTTTCAGGAGCCAGATATCAATCGGATTTCAAACAACAGTACAATGGCTCCAAGTAAAGATATTTTCCAGTAAGAGTTGGTGTGATTACAGAAGGGTTTAGAGTATAGTTTCATAGGGGTTGTTAGGTTGAATTGCTAAGTGTCGAACATGCTAAGGGTTTGAGTTTTTTTCATCAAATTGAGACTTCTAGATTACTTAATTGCAAGTATAATGATAAATTAGTAAGTGATAGAATAAAATAGAGTGATTGCTCCAGATTAGTAATTAACTTTCAAATCTTTTTTAATAGGATAACCAACCATTAGGTACAAATTGATTGTTTGATTGAGTTGCTATTAGTATAGATTGCTTGATTGCTTAAGAATTGAGTTGTTATAGAATGCTTAGTTGCTTCAGGAATGAATTGTTATTTGTGTAGACTGCTTAAGGATTGAATGATTATTAGTACATGTGTGTTTTTATGCTTAAGGATTGAGTCGCCGTCATTATAGATTACTAGCTAAGTGATGAATAAATTGTTATTACAAATAGAAGGTTTGGTACCAGCATTTGGGAATTTGATTGAGTAAAGTTGTGTGAGTAGAATTCCATTTTTATTGCTTGAGATTCATAGTTCAGTAGATTGTTGATTTCAGGTTTGAATGTTAGGATTTGTAAAGGCTTTTGAAATCTCTAGATTGAATTTGATTGTTGGGTCTGCTTTTTGACAGCTAAATGTTTGTAAGTGTTAGTACGTTTATTACTCCACGAATCATTATAAGGAAGTGTTAAAACTATAATTTAACCCTGAACAAAGAAAGCACAAGGCAACTCATGTTTACGCACCCTGGGTTGACAGTTAATATTAAGGGATTTAATTTGACAATTTAATATCTCAACATTTTGGCATCGTTTCCGGGGAGATTGTCATTTCTTATTCATGTAATTATTATCATCTGAGTTTCAGGGTCTTGCAGGGCTGTCAGAGGGCGAAGATAGTATGGTAGGATGTGAGTGAAGAGCTGCCATCCACTTTTCTTGGGGTTGCTCCAAAGTCTGACCTATCACTGCTTGTCCTTGAATATTTGTTTATTTCCTTTATCTTTAGGCGTAGGAGTGCAGGTAGACCTAGGGATAGTAAGGGTAGATTTATTTCCAGTTATAGATTTCCTTCAAATTTTGGATTAGTTAATATACCTATTCTCACACTGCTAATCGATATACGGGATTGAGACAAGAAGGAGGAAGTGTTGATGTTAACATGGTTTTGGACCATGAATTCTCAGATCAAGGAGAAAGGATCATTCAACAGATTGTCTACGACAACCCTATGGAGGAACCAATAGAACAACAAAACCTCATGGACGAGCAATCAACCAACATTTACCGTGTTCTAATACCCCTGGGCCACCCCATAATCAGCAAACTTGAGGGGGTGCCAGTCGCAAAAATGGATCACCTAGATGGAGAGGATAGACACAACGAAGAATGTCAAGAAGAGGGAGAAGGCCCTCGACACAATGGGAATCTCTTTGGAGGGGGCAACCAAGGCAAGGAAGAAGTCACCTTCAGATTCCCTATCTTAGATGTGACACATGACATCACAATGAAGAGCATTCTAATGCCATCTCTCCCATTGTTCTATGGTAAGTCATCTGAAGATCCCGATGCCTTTCTTTTTGAATTCAATATTCTATGTCACAGTTATAATTATTATGACGATGCTCATAAACTCAAACTGTTTCCCGCCACATTAAAAGATGCAACACTTAGGTGGTTCATGAGTTTAGGGCAACACACTATATACACATGGGATGACATGAGATCATTTTTTCTTAAAAAATATCAAGACTTTTGTAAGAGTAGGGACATCAATGATATCCTTAGGATGCAGAAAAATGAAGAAGAAAATCTAGAAGAGTACCTTGAATGGTTCCTATACAATTTCCACAAATCCCGTGGGTCCAACCTAGATGAAAATATTATCAGAACTGTTTTCCTAAAAGGGGTGAGAGACAATTGTATTGAAACATTAAACCTGCTCAGTGGTTGAGACATTTATAAAAAGCAATTTGCTGAAGTCATTAAGCTGTGTCGCACTTACTCTAGAAGCCAAGCAAAAGTAGGTAAAAAGCTTCGGGATCTTAGAGACAATTCTAGAGACTATGTGCAAAAGAAAACTGCGGCTAATGCTATTAGAAGAGTCGAGCTAGGGAACTTATTGGAACATTTTAAAACTAATATCCTAAACACAATCAACGACCACCTAGACACCATGAAAATTAAAAAAAAGCAGGAAGCCGAGAAGGTAGCCATGGCTCTCTTTTGTTCCAAGTGTAGGCGTAAACACACAGAAAGGGAGTGTCCGTTAAACACCAACAAGGTTTTTGAATTTGTACCTTAGAACACCCGACCGAGAAGTGTCCATCACTTCCTATCTTACAAGCCATCTACAAGGGGAATTCTGAAACTATCGACCAATCACAAGTAACCAAGAGACCCACCTGTAGAGGCCAAAGTTAGAATGTGTTCCCAGATCCAAATCTTCAAGGTTATAGCCAAACCCAACGATGGAACTTTCTTGCATCCTACCCTCGGGTTGCTCAGCAACCCCAAAATACTACATAGGGCCAGAATTGGAGGTCAAACCCTTATGCCAACAACTATCAACCTCCACCTCAATTCTATGTGCCCTATCCAAACATGTCAAGTACTTCATATAATCTGGCCACACAAACTTATTAGCAAGCATATAACCCTAATATGTATAAAAAACTACATTGCCACCACCTCCTTTACATCAATTATTACCTACACCTACTAACACATCATCTTCGCAGGCACCAATTACCATAAACCCACCACGACCAACACCGCTGCTTGCACAACCGGTACCTAACCCTAATCACAATAGGTTACCTCAACCCGTGCAAAACATAGACATTTAGCCCTTTCCTACATACATGATCACTGCCATTCCTATAAACGAAATTCAATTACGATCAGGAAGGACAATTAACAAAGGAAAATCATCTTTCATCATCCAGGAAGAGGTGCCCTCCACGACATCCGAAAATCATTCACCAAACGAAAACAACAACAGAAAGAAGAAGAATCACCTGAACCACCATACCCGGAAAGACTGATAGTAAAGAAAGAGGAAGTCTCGCTTAAATATGACTTGGAAAATGAACTTAGGAATGTCTGTATTAAAATCCCACTTTTACAAGCAATTAGAGACATTCCCATATACACTAAAATTGTTAAGGACCTTTGCATTAAGAAGCTGGGAAGAAAGGGGCATAAGAACCAAAATGTCAAAATCATGAGCCAGATGTCCACAATGATCTATGAAATGCCTGCAAAATACAATGACCTCGGGAATCCCATTGCCACTATTGAAATAAATGGAGTACTTCTACCTAATACCCTGGTAGATTTAGGGGTGGCCATAAGTGCAATGACTTATGAAACAATGTCATTACAACTACTTGGATTGAAAACCACCCCTATCCTATTAGAGATGGCAGATAAATCCATTGTCAAACCAATAGGATCCTTGGAAGACATAGTAGTCACTATTGCCTCTTGGCAATACCCTATAGATTTTGTAGTCATTTCTCCCAAAACCTCTAGACCTGGACACCCTGTGGTCCTGGGAAGGCCATGGATGGTAACTACTGATGTCGTCATTGGATGTAGGAATGGGGAAATGATTATTTCAAATGGTTCTCACAATCAAACCTTGTCCATATTTCCACCTGCTCAGAGAGCTGCCGAAGTACCGTTATGGCTCGAAAACCCATATGGAGACGAAGATTGCATGTTCCCCTTGCTAACATTAGATCAATCTAGAGGTCTCCCGGAGCATTCTGATGAGTATGTTTTGCAACAGTTTTTAGCAAATAGCTCTTGTATCAATTATTTTATCTCTTTTAACGGTTATCAACATGTGTTTAGGATGAGTTTCAGGAAACCTACCACTCGACTGTCTTTGCCTCATTTGCAACAATGGAGGAAAGCCATGAGCTCACCACAGAACCTGTGGAAATATTTGATGGGAAAATTTTACACATTGGTACAGGATTGATTGCAGAACAAAAGCAGTAGTTGATGAGTATGGTTTGTGAACAAACAGGAGCATTCGCATGGGATTACTTGGATATGAGAGGTATACATCCAGACACTTGCATCCATCATATCTACATGAATGAAGAAATGAGACCTGTTTGACAACCACAAAGGCGTATGAACCTAGCATTAAAAGACATCGTTAAAGAGAAGCTTCAGAAACTTTTGGCCACAGATTTCATTTACCCCATTTCTGATAGTAAGTGGGTATCACCTTTGGTAGTAGTTCCAAAGAAGAACAACAAGTGGCGAATCTACGTCGACTACAGAGAGTTAAACAAGGCCACATTGCGTGATTATTTTCCATTGCCTTTCATTGATCAAGTTCTCGTCACACTTTCAGGTAAGAAATATTTTTCTTTTCTAGATGGTTATAGCGGCTCCAATCAAATTGAGACAGCCGAAGAAGACCAGGAAAAGACTACTTTCACATGCCCATGGGGTACTTATGCATATAAAGTCCTTCCCTTTGGTCTTTGTAATACCCCCACCACCTTCCAAAGAGATGTGCTTGCCATTTTCTCTGATTAGATCCATTATTGTGTGGAAGTCTATATGGATGACTTCACAATCTATGGGGATGACTTTTTACAGGCTTTGGGGAATCTAGAAAAGGTATTAATCCATTGTCAATAAGTCGATCTAGCCCTTAGTAACGATAAATGTAGAATGATGCAAACTAAGGGAATTTTTCTAGGCCATCATGTGTCAATTGAAGGGATTCAAGTTGACCCAACAAAAATCGAGGTGATTTCATGTATCCCTATTTCGAGCTCGCAAAAAGAGGTAAGAATTTTTTTAGAGCATGCAGGATATTATCGACGATTTATTGAGAATTTCACTAGAATTGCAGCACCATTATTCAAGTTGCTAACTAAAGATGCTAACTTTGTATGGAATGTTGACTGTCAACAGGCCTTTTAGGTACTGAAAGAGAGATTATCTATCGCTCCAGTGCTGAGAGGACCAAATTGGTCCTTACCTTTTCATATTTGTACATATGCTTCAGACACTACACTAGGAGCAGTTTTGGGACAAAGGGAAGATAAATTTCCCTGTGCCATTTACTTTGTTAGCAAAAATCTCTCTCCCGTTGAATTAAATTATATAGTTACTGAAAAAGAACTGTTAGTAGTTATGCATGCTATTAGAAAGTTTAGACATTATATTACCGGATATGAGACATTTGTCCATACCGACCATTCTATTGTTAGATTTTTAATGAATAAACCTGTTACTAATGGTAGGATAACTAGATGTTTGTTGCTTCTACAAGAATTTAATATACCTATAATTGATAGGCCTGGAAGAGACAACTTGGCAGCTGATTTCTTATCTCGTTTGAATCTTACGCAGGGAAGCATACCAATGCTAGCGCCCAATGAATTCCCAGATGAAGCTCTATTTTCCATTTCTAATGTTACTCCTTGGTTCACTGATGTTGCCAATTATCTGGTATCAGGAAAACTACCTCAAAACCTGTTGGCCCGAGAGAGGAAAAATATAGTGCAGCGTAGTGCTAGTTACTCCTCGACTGAGTACATGGGCAAACTTGATTATGAGGCGGTGTGTGCGGGAAGATGAACTGCACGATATATTAAGTGCCAGTCACAACGAGCCTTGTGGTGGCCATTTTGCCGACAAAATAATGACATATAAAGTTATCCATACCAAATACTACTGGCCGACCTTATTCAAAGATTCCAAGAAGTTTGTTTTGAGTTGTGACGCTTCCCAATGAATGGGGAGACCAGTTTCCTTTGATGAAATGCCTCTTCAACGACAAATTTCTATTGAACCTTTTGAGAAGTGGGCATTAGACTTCATAGGGCCCATCTCCCCAATGTCAAACAAGAAGAAGTATATTTTGGTATGCACTGATTATGTCACCAAGTGGGTGGAGGCCAAAGCATTGTATGCAGCCACTGAGAAGGCAATAATAGAGTTTTTGTTCGAAGACATCTTTACAAGATTTGGGGTGCATCGTGAAATTGTCACTGATCAAGGAACCCAATTTACATCAAAGTTGGTCAAGGCACTCACAGAGAAATATCAATTTAAGCATCGTAAATAGACCCCCTACCACCCCTAGGCTAATGGGCAGGTGGAGTCCACGAACAAAATGTTGGAATCTATCCTTACGAAAACAATTCAACTGCATCACAACGATTGGGCATAAATTTACCAGAAGCACTTTGGGCTTACCGGATCACTTGGAAGAATGTGATCAGACACATACCTTACGAATTAGTTTATGGTGAACAAGTGCTCTTTCCCATCGAATTCCAAGTAAAAACATTTAGAACTACTGGTCAATTGGGCATCAATTTAAATGAGGCTCAAGAACAAAGATTGATGCAATTGAACGAGCTTGATGAGATCCAACAAGATGCCTACCACAGAACTGCATTAGTATAGGACCAAAGAGCCCGATGGCACAAAAAATTTATTAAGAAGAAAATCTTCCATCCAGGTGACTGGACATTGTTATATGATAGTAAGTTTAAGCATTTCAAAGGTAAATTTTTCACTGGATGGTTGGGACTGTATGAGGTAACCGAAGTCTTTAATAACGGTTCAGTTCGTATTTGTACTATCGATGATGATAAGATTTCTTTTGTCATAAATGGCCATCGACTTAAAGTTTATCATAAACCACTTTCACGTGATCAGTTTTTGCAGGAAGTTCGAGAGGATCGAGGATTGGAGCTGATTCATGTCAATAATAAGCCCCTTGCTGGTTCAGTTGATTATATATATATAAGGATAGATAGATATAAACCAGTGGGCTGTCACTTTTTATATCTACAGGCAGTCCTCCCCACAACCCATGTAGAATAAAGGAGGAATCCATAAGAAGGAATTTTATTCCTTTATCCACGTCTGATGGATTATCTATGGAAGAGGAACTGGTGGAGTCTCCTTTGGAAGCCTTCACTCTCTAAATATGAAGCTCCCGAGCATCGATTGATCCAGGCTCGTAAATGAAATGGACAAGTATTAGTCTAGGGATTCCTTGAGCATAGAAATGTTCTTTTCCGGGCTCAAGGAAATGATTATGGAAAGGAAACCTATGGAGTCTACTTGGGCAATTCAGACTCTCTTAATAAGAATTCCTCAAGCACTAACTACTTTAGGCTCGATAAAATAATAAGGTAGTAGTAGTATAGGGATCCTCTGGGTTGTGAATTATTCTTATCCGGGCCCAAAGGAATAAACTACGGAAAAGAAGCCCCCTTGTAGCTCTCTTCTGGCCATTTCCAGTTCCCTAAAGAAGAAATGCCCCAGGTAGCTATCATTCTAGGCCTAGTTAAATTCCATGGATTGATAAGTAGTCCCCTTTTCTGAAATAATTGAGTAGCCTGGTCTATGATATTCAATCTGAAGGTTCTAAAATCAGTACAGACAACTGATATCTTATACTCTGTCCAGCTTCAGTTTTTCTTTTATGAGGATCTCAGAATTTGATTCCACATGCTGTCTAAGATATCTATGTTTCATGTTTTGATCAAAATATGATGTGTCATTTTCTATTAAATGCTTATGTTCTATGCTGTGTCTAGAATGCAACTCATATTGCATACGAGGATCTTGAGATCTTCCCTAAAAATTGGGGCCTATAATCACATAGTGCTGTCAAAATATGCGCAAGAAATTTTTTGTATCATAAACAAAATCATCTTGTTTTTGTTAACATGCTTTGATGAGTCAGGGCCTATATTCATAAGTAGAGAAGAAATGATTAGGTCTACCAGCTCACTTTGAGTTTAGTACAGATTCATGGCATCAGTACTTAACTCGCCAAAGGCACAATATGGAAATTCTACAGAACCAAGGTAGAAGGCACATAATTACAGAAGGTGTTGCGCTGAGTGAGCTGAGTACAGATTCATGGCATCAATACTTAACTCGCCAAAGGCACAACATGGCAATTCTCCAGAACCAAGGCAGAAGGCACATAATATAGAAGGTGTTGCTTCAGCACATCAATTGCACACTTGACACAAATCATTTAAGTGGTAAAGGTACACACTTGTATTCTGCTTAAGTTTAACTGACAAGTAGTTAAAATGTTAATCATTGAAGGACGCCTCTGAATCTATCCTGTGATCACCATGATCGTACATCCTACGATCTCACATGTATATTCCCGATCTCGTAAACACTTATCCTCCAGCATGCTAATAAGACATCACCACCACTGTCCTGATCTATTCTTGCTACGATGACTTCTCGCCCGCTTGACCATCGGTTCATGACACCCTCAGTCATCGTGGTAAAAAAGCGCCATCTCATAGCTGAAATGCTCACACGCTCCATCCATGGATCGCACACTGCAATCAATTGCCCATGATCTAAAGTAGTTGAAGATGGGATTATCACCATCATGGCAATTGATCCCATGTATCCAATCCATCATTGCGACGGTCCTTCATCTGCCATTAAAACAGAGGTCGATTGTGAGAATGGGTGGAGGAGTAATAAGGGACCAACAACGTAGTCAATGGAAAAAAAGGGAGTTTTCAGTGGAACACAGGTGCCATGGGAGCAGAAAGACATGAACCCACTTTTGTTCAATTTCTGCGCAGCCGAGAATATGAACAATGTAAGGGAATTCTAGAAGAGAAAGGGTGGATGACCTTTTTACGAAAGTTTCAGGGCTTTAACGATCAAGTTGCAATGGCATTTGCTTGAAGTTTTAATGGCGAGCATGCTCAAGTCGACGACCTCAACTTCAGCGTCATAGAAGAATTAGTGAGTCGGGCTATTGGGCTACCAGCTGTTGGTGAGCGATTTTCCAAGGGTGACCAATTAGACATACCTAATTGCACCTTGTTCTTGAAACCGGCCTACAGGTCAATTAGTTGGGCAAAGGGAGTGCTTCGTAACTGCATAGAGGACCAATGGCATCCACTCCTAACAATGTTACAACACTTTGTGACCTGTGAGGGAAGGTTTGGTGTTCTATTTCTTTATCATTTCTGGCTCATCGTTCATTTTATTGAAGATAGGCCACTAAACGTTCCTGATTTCCTGAGATTAAGCTTGTATAAAATGGCAAAGGGTGTACCGTCTCATGGAAAGAAGCCCAAAACTGCATTGTATCATCATAGTTTAATTAAAATTTTAGTGGTTTCCGAGCTTAAGAAATGGAAGCAGTCATGGGAGGACTTCCTCATTGAGGCATTCCCTGGAAAGGAGACACAAACCAAGGGTAGGAAATGCGCAGTGGGCCGCTCCCTAAAAATTGACGACGCAATGTCCCCATCTAAGTCTGAGTCCACACCCACCCATTCCCCTACTCCTGGTTCTAAATCCCCTCATACAACTACATATATTTTAAAGGATGGCACAAGGAAGGGTTCGGTGGAAATCCCATTGGGCTCGCAACGAAAAAGGAAACATGCTCGAGAAAAACCTACCCATCTGGAACTAAGTCCCATCGCAGAGAGAAATGCTCTGGAATCTCTAGTAGAACCCTCCTTCAAACCCAAAATCACCACCCCTAAGGCTAAACACTAGCAACCCCTGTTCCCCTACAACGCTCCCCCAATTCCCATGGCTAAAACCTTAACTCAAGGCCGTTGTCGGACTCGCAGCATGGCTTCTACCTTGTAGACCAATTCTGAAAACACTGACCTCACACATATTCCTATTTCATCCTCCCGTGATGACGATCCTCTACAATAAAAAACGCCCCTTGAGGAGGAACTCACTGCTACAACTAAGCTTAAAATCCCAGAGGATATCGCACAGGATCTGGAGGATTTGTCTCCCACTAGACCGACAACAAGCAAAGACACTACACAGGCTATTCCATAGCAGTCATCATCTAAGAAATCGGGACGCAAATCGTCAGGAGGAAGTACCTCACAACAATCAACGACCCAGATTAAACCCCCCACACTGGATGCTGAGGAAAATTTAAAAATCAGGTTTATCAAGCTACGGAAGACAATTTCCAAGCTTACAGAGCAAGCAAATAAATACAAGGTCTTATTTAATTTTCTAAAAGATGTGAATAATCAAGTCAGGGACTCTAATATGAAATTGTATGCCTAGAATGATGCCTTGAAAAGGAAAAACAAGCACCTTATGAGATGGAAAGCAGCCTGAAACAAGCCAACAAGACGGTTGAATGCAAAGAGATTAACAGTGCAATTTCAAAAGTGTTTGCCACCTATCTGACAAAGGATCGAGGTTTTAATCAGGACTGTTGGTCTCTGACCACAATCTTCTTCAATTGAATGCAGTCACCTTTTTGTTGGATGGATTAGGGCATGCATCATGATCGGTGTGGGAGGATGTTGATCCTCTGTTTTGTTCTTATTAATACCATCTTCAATCCCCATTTTGACCACTTTTTGACACTATGGAACCTATTTCCTTGCTATTTTGCTACCCTATCATGATCCCAATCCCTATTTGAGGTAAATCTTTTTATGGTTACATTTGGCTATTTGTTGGTGGATTTAAGTAGATATAGGTAGCTGATTCCTAAAACTAACTAATTATTATGATCAAGTGTAGACTTCTTAGCAAGATGTGCAGGAGGATAATGGAAAGAAGCAACTAGTGGATCATGGCTCCTTACTACTGTACTCAAATTTATATTTGGATTCGGTACTCAAACAGTGCAATGGATAAGAAGTTGTGCACTTATGGATGATGAGATGTCACTAGTCTTGAAATGAGCACATTTGATCCTAAGATCTTCGTTCTCTTTTCTCTGGTTGCGGCATACACCAAGTTTGGAAATTGGTCACAAGTTGTTGGACCAATTCAAGGTAGCCGTTTGAACCTATTTGCTTTGGAGGAGTCGACTTGTTAAGACTGTTATAAATTACCATTTTTAGTTCAGTGTTTAACTATAATTAAATGCCTATAAAAGGCAAGGGATGTAATATGTCAAGTTAGTGTTAAAAACAGTGAAGTACTTTGACGTGAATTCTATAACCCATCTTTAATAATATCGAAATGGTTTTGTTTGGAATTTGAGAGTAAGCGTTGATGGATTGCTAAAGATAGTCAATTGATTGTGTTTGAGATTTCTTCTTTATTGTAAGTTTATCTAGCTCCCAGGTGTGGCCAGGCTCACCCATCTGGGTTTGCTTTGTATATTGCAGATAGAACCACTGTGTGACTAGTCATGATTAGTTTTACTTTCATTATGAATTGGTTTGGCTTGACTGTATGTGAACTGCATTAATTTGATTTTTTAAAGAGTGTAGGTGCATTAATGTTCTTTAATTCTTTCTTTTCCATAATTCACAGTTGAACTTGTGTGAACCTTGTTTTGATTTCAGAACAGAGCATGCTTGCTATCACATTGAGTTATAATCAGCCGAGAAATGCCATATGATCACCCGATGAGTGAAATAGATGATCTATACATTGAGAGTGCTGAGATTTTTTTGATAGTTAACTCTATTCGGTGAATTCGAACTAATTAAAAATGAGATTTGTCTGACTATCAAAATGCTCTTTGTTCCCTCAGGAACTAGATCAGATTGACTCTTTCTTTGAATTATTTTACAGGCAATATCCCATAAAAGAATTCTTGAAAACAATATAATACCTTTGGTCTAGTTTCAAGTATTTAGATTGAGGATTGCTTCCATGAATATTGGATGGTTCACTATCAATTAGCTCTGTTTCATTTGATAAATAGACTCTTGGATTGGGTAGTGGATCGCATGGATTGAACATAGCATAACCATGAGTGCTTTCGATGATTAGTTGATAACTGTGATTTCATTAAGTTTAATAGATAAATGATTTCTCTATTTTGAGTGTTGATTGATTTCATTGAGTTTAGTAGATAAAGGATTTTCCCCTATTTCGTGTGAAGACCAATTCTATTATTTGTCCAAACAAACAATTTCCTCTGCTTTGTGAGGTGATTGATTCCAGTTTTCAGGAGTCAGATATCAATCATATTTCAAACAACAATACAATGGCTTCGAGTAAAGATATTTGCCAGTAAGAGTTGGTGTGATTACATAAGGGTTTAGAGTATAGCTTCTTAGGGGTTGTTTGGTTAAATTGCTAAGTGTCGAACATGCTAAGGGTTTGAGTTGTTTTCATCAAATTGAGACCTGTAGATTACTTAATTGCAAGTATAATGACAAATTAGTAAGTGATAGAATAAAATAGAGTGATTTTTCCAGATTAGTACTTAAATTTCAAATCTTGTTAATAGGATAACCAACCATTAGGTACAGATCAATTGTTTGATTGAGTTGCTATTAGTATAGATTGCTTGATTGCTTAAGAATTAAGTTGTTATAGACTGCTCAGTTGCTTCAGGAATGAATTGTTGTTTGTGTAGACTGCTTAAGGATTGAATGATTATTAGTACAAGTTTGTTTGTCTGCTTAAGGATTGAATCGCCATCATTATAGATTGCTTGTTGAGTGATGAGTAAATTTTTATTACAAATAGAAGGTCTAGTACTAGCATTTGGGAATTTGATTGAGTAAAGTTTTGTATGAGTAGAATTCCATTTTTATCGCTTGAGATTCATAGTTCAGTAGATTGTTGAGTTCATATTTGAGTGCTAGGGTTTGTAAAGGCTTTTGAAATCTCTAGATTGAATTTGATTGTTGGGTCTGCTTTTTGACAGTTAAATGTTTGTAAGTGTTAGTATGTTTATTACTCCACGAATCATTATAAGGAAGTGTTAAAACTCTAATTTAACCTTGAACGAAGAAAATGCAAGGAAAGACATGTTTATGAACCCTGGGTTGACAATTAATCTTAATGGATTTAAACTGACAATTTAATCTCTCAACAACCCCTCCAGCCTGCCATAAAGCACTGTGGGCTGAGCTAACCTTGGGGAGGGACACTTGGCAGCCTCTAGGCTTGCCACTTGTCCCCTCCTCATTGGTCTACCATTAACCAACCAAAACCTGCCACATCATCGCACTTGTGAACTAATAAAAACATGCCACTTGGCGAACCATGATTGAGCATTAACCACTGTGATTGTGCATTTTTTCTTAATTTCCTATGTTTGGTAAAACAGAAAGAACTCAATATCTTCCTCATAAGAACTCGATTTTTAGTGAAACGAGTTGTGTTGGGATCTTTTCACCAAGATGGACGCGGTCGTTCAGGTTTCGAGCCATTCTGAGAACTTTTATTTTTGAGCTAGATACTAAGTGCCTTATCATTCCTCCCCACTAGAAGCCTTTTGGACCCCAAAAGATAATATCAATTGTTTAACAGGTGAGGGTACAACTCCCTCACCTTCTAGATCTGTAATCATTTGGCTTTAGAAGGCTTTTGTCCCTTGAGTCCCACTCTAAGGTATTCGACATTCCCCATGTTTGAAGTTTTGGTTCTTCTGTCAAGTATGAGATCTTGCTGAATCTCATCAAGATATTCTAGCGAGAAATCATCTATTGATGGTAGCTAAACATGCTCTCCTTGATCATCAATCAAAGGAGGCTCAAACAGTCTCAAATTCTCAACATTAACAACATAGTATATTTGCATATAAGGAGGCAAATCAAGCTTAAATGCATTGTTACCAATCTTTTCCACAATTTTAAAAGGACCATAATGGATTGGCTTAAGCTTTTTACCTTCCCCTTGAAGTCTCTCTTTGCTAATATATAACTAAAATTCGTCTACGACTTGAAATTTGTGATCGAACCAGTGTTTTTCATGCCTTTCCTTGTAGCTGCTTTGAATCTTTTCCAGTTGTTCGTGCACAATGTGATGTATCAACTGAATTTTCTCTATGAACTTCAAGGACTTATCGATGTCACTATGACCATCAATGGCGACATCTTTATCAAAGATGAAGTCCAATGACGATCTTGGAAAGTACACAAAACATGCCTCAAATGGCGATGTGTTTGTGGAAGAATGTTTTGCCTTATTGTATGCATGTTGTATGTAATGCAACTATTCATCGCACAATTTAGGATGTTTGCTGCAATATCCTCTAAGAAGATGAATGATTGTTTTGTTAACCACCTCGGTTTTTCCATCTGTTTGTGGATGAAAGGTTATACTCTTCTTCAACTTAGTGTCCATTATGTCCCACTAATTTGACAAAAAATTCCCAACAAATCGAGAATCTAGATCACTTACAATGGAAGTAGGAAGACCCAAATGAACCCAAATGTTCTGGAAGAAAAGATGAGTTGTTTGTTCAACTTTAATTTTCTTTTTCAATGGTGTTAGTATACACATTTTGTTGAACCTGTCTACAACTACATAAAAGTAATCATGACCTTTTCTTGACAATGGAAGACCTCCTAAAAATCCCATTGAGATACTCTCCCATGGATGTGAAGGTACCAAAATTGGAGTGTACAATCCTAGTTTCATATTGTTAGGCTTACTCAGTGTTACTTGGGAGCGAGAGTGAAAACGGGTGCGGGAGCGACATTTTCAAAAGCTCCCAGTTTGGGAGTGAATATCGGAGCGTTATATATAT
>APFE030517307.1:30505-75339 GCA_000404065.3 Pinus taeda | reverse complement strand
TAACCATTACAACAAATAATATCTAACATGAAATGAAATGTTATAAAATGAAATGAAACAACTTTCAACTTTCATGAAGGATCATATTCATAATTCATTACTAATGAGTTATAATTGCCAACTTCAAAGTTTCAAACTTAAATGGTCATATATTGCTTAAAAAAATATCATAATAAATATGAAAGAGTCAATAGTTATAAAAACTACTAGAATCTAAATCTATTATCTATTGCTTATGCTTGGGCCTCTTGCCACCACGAGAAATGTTTAATTTTTTAGTCTTGTTGGAAAATCAGGATCTTTGTCATTAATATCACCCTATAAGCATTAATATCTAGAGGTATCTTTGTCATTAGCTTTGTATCTGTATAGGGATTATTGTCATTAATATCACCCTCTAAGCATTAACATAAGATAGAAAAAGCATAGCATGTTAAGTCAAGATTTTGTTTGAGTGATGCGTACATTTTTAGGAGGGTCATGATAGAGGAGTTTGACAACCGATGTCACTAACATGAAGGTACATAGAGGGATTGGTGCTCTTTATTAAATACTGGTTCCATACCCTAATACATGACAAAATTGAATGGAAACGTTACAATTCTGAAATCTTGAAAAAATGATAAGTCTGCTGGATTTCGAACGAAATCTAGAATTCTACTTTCTCCATATGAAATCCAATGAGGTTAGAATCACTCTCAAACATCTTGAGTCATTTCATGGTAATGCTAAAAATTTAAGTAAAAGGATGAAAATGAAGATTAAGGAGAATGTCACTTTTACTTTAAGAATTTAACATTAACATGAATCACATATCAATACTAGGGCCATAGACTTGATCATTAAGCTACCCCACTCAAAACTTATTTGTTTCTTTGAAAAAAAATTGCATTTGGAACATCATTGCAAAAAATATTTGCAAAAAAGGAAAAATGCTTCCGCAAAGGTAGGGAGCATTTTTTTTAGGGAGTGTGCTCCCAAAATTGCTCACGACAAGGGAGCGATTTTGGGAGTGCGCTTCCGACCCACTCTCGAGTCGCTCCCGCCCGGAGCACGGATTAGGAGTGGGATCGAGGGGGGGGGGGGAGGCGCTCCCCCGCAACACTAGGATTACTTGTTGCACACAAAGAACATTCTTTAATGAAATGAGATACGTTATCAAACATGTGTGGCCAATCTAAATACCTTTGGAGATTTGCTACTGTCTTGCCTACACCAAAGTGTCCAACAATCAATGAGTGTGTGCCTCCCTTATGATATTGTTTCTTTCTCCCTGTTGAATACATAACTTTCCCAAGTGATACAACAAACTGTTATGTACATGGTAATCCAACACTTCAAATTGGTTTCTTTGACTCAATCTTGCATACATCTCTCGAAAGTCATTATCATATGCTTATTGCTTAATGTAACTTTCATGCAAAACAAAATTATGCTTGAGTATAACAGATGAATTTACAATAGGCCTAAAAAGCATATCAACTACCTTATTGTAGATTTCCTTTTTGTACTTGATAACCAAATGAAACTATTGTAGAAAACCCATCCATTTGAAGTGTCTTGATTATTGCAACTTTGACTGTGACTGTAAGTACTACAATGGTTTATGGTCAGTATGGATAATGGTATCCTTTCCCATCAAGTAGTGTTTGACACTTTGTACCAATGCATAAATTTCTGTCACAAGTGGGATAGTTATTTATAGCTCCAATAAAAATTTCAGAATGAAATGAAATGGGCTTACCATGCCACATAAGAACTACTCCCTTGGTGTAATCACTAGCATCCATTTGAATCTCAAATGGCTGTCTAAGATCCAGAAGAGCCAATACTGGTGTTGAATTGATATTTTTCTTTAAATCATATATGCTTTATGTTGTACAGCTCCCCAATGGAAGACTTTCTTGACACTAGGCAATGCATGTAATGGAAGTGCAATGGTAGAAAAATTAGCAATAAATTTCCTCCAATACTGTGCTGCCCCAAGAAGGATTCTTACCTCTCTAACTATATTGGGCTTGGGCCAATTTAGAATGCCCTGAACCTTAGAGGGGTCTATCTTTAGCTCACCTCCTCCAACAATGTGTCCCAAAAACACTAAAGAAGTCTTGCCAAATTCACACTTCGACATATTTAAAAACAACTGTTCTTTTCTCAAGACATCAATTACTTTGTTTACATGCATGACATGTTCAACTCTAGATTTGTTGAATATGAGAATATCATCTAAGTAAAAAATGACAGTCATCTAGAAATGGTCTCAATACATCATTCATAACTCTCATGAAAGTAGTTGGAGCATTTAAAAGACCGAAAGGCATAACAAGCCACTCAAACAATCCTTGTTTAGTTTTAAATGCGGTTTTCCAAATGTCCTCTTCGGCTATTCTAATTTGATGATAACCACTTCATAAGTCTAAATTAGTGAAATAATTTGCATACCTCAAGTGATCAAGCAAATCATCAATTCTTGGGAGTGGATAACGATTCTTTACCGTGATTTTCTTCAGTTCAAGGAAATCCACACACATGCGCCAAGTCCCATCCTTCTTTGGCATCAAGACAATGGGTGAACCACATGGCGAAGTAGATGGGCATATGATACCTTTGTTAAGAAATTCTTGAATTTTCTTGTTGATT
Source organism: Pinus taeda (assembly GCA_000404065.3). NCBI lineage: Eukaryota > Viridiplantae > Streptophyta > Pinopsida > Pinales > Pinaceae > Pinus > Pinus taeda. The sequence goes on along the minus strand of APFE030517307.1, from coordinate 72,699 downwards.
TCCATGCTCTTCATAATTGACATTAGATACATGCCAATGTTTGGAAGTGGAACATCCTGCTGCAGCGGTATCTCATGTTGAATTCCACTCTTGGGAGGTAACCCCTTTGTTTCCTAAAACATCTCGCCATGCTTTCTTACCACATCAAACAAATCAAATTTTCATTTTTCATCACAACCTTCAAAAGATTCACAATCAATATTATTCTTTTTCTTGATCATGAGAAGCACAAAATTTTTACTTGCATTTACTAGTCTCTTCATCTGCCCTGCATTAACCAAAGAAATGTTCAAGTTTTTGCGATGGGCTCTCACAATGTACTCCACCCCATTCTTAAGAAATAAGTATTTGTTCTCATGGCGATAAAATACCGCTTTCCTGTCATACAAATAAGGACTACCCAAAATGATTCATGATATGTCAAATGGAACTACATCTAACTCAACTTCATCAATGAACTTTTCAGTAATGGCGAACTTGAATAAGCACTTCCTTGTAACCTATAGATTTTAATTATTGACTGTCCAACCCAATGGATATGGCTTATGATGAGGCACAGTTTAGAGGTTAAGCGTTTTGACCAAGTCTTCTAAAATCAAGTTTGATTGTATCCCACTATCAAATAATGCATCAATCTTTGTATGATTTGAAATTACTCTTACATGAAACAATTCTATTCTTTATTGGAGTGTTGTTCTGACTATGTGAGGAACTAGTGCTTGCAACGACTTCTTTTCCTTTTGTGAACATGGCTAAAATCTTGGTCTCATCACCAGAATCTAATCCAAGATCATGTTGTGTGGTAGCAGTCGTCCTTTATTTTCCCTTATTGTTTGGTTTCTTAGGCCTTAGTTCGGGATGTAATTTCCAACAATGGGCTTCATCATGCCCAGCTTTGGAACAATGTTGGCATATGGTTTTCTCCCCTTCGTTCTTCACACTTGTGTTCTTCTTTCCCTTCCATTTTCCTCCCTTCTCTTTCTCCTTACCCTTAAATGGATTCTTCTTACTACCCTCTTCCTGAATGTTCTTTCCCCTTGCTTCAAGGTGCATGGCTTGAACACATACCTCATCCAAATTGCTTGGATTGAACATAAGGATAGTATGTTTTAAATAGGAATGTGAACCCCAGTATATTTCAACAATGTATCTTGGGAATTAAAGTTTACTCCTAACAACAAAGCCCTCTTTCTAAACTCCCGGGTATAGTCTTGGATTGTTTGGCCTTTAAGCTACCTAAAATTTTACCAACTCATAATGGCTTTTTGCATATAGGCTAAAGGATAAAACTGTCTTTTAATTGCGGAAACAAATTCAACTGAAGAAATGGATATCTTACCATGAATTCACACTTCCTCTTGAGTCTTTGCTTCCCACCACACTAATGTTGCTCCTTCTAGCCTCAATGAAGCGAACTAGGTCTTTATGTCATCTTCGTGAAGGTTCTAAATTCTGCAATAAACCTCCAATTGTCGAATCCAATTGTCAAACTTTTGTGCATTCACCTCACCATTGTACATGGAAAGTTCAAACTTAATGTCCAATTTGAGTAAGGGAGGTTTTCCTTTTTGGGTTTGGGAATGAGTATGAGCAGTTTTTGTGGTGGAAGTGGAAGATGTCGTTGTTTGAGATGTTGAGGATGATGAAGATTATGAGGAAGATGAAGATGGTGGAGATGGAGGAGGCTTTCCTCCATTATCCTTTGAATCCTTCTTATCATATTTTTCATCTCCTGAGCTTCCCTCTCCATGTGGAGGCTTAGAACTCTCTCCAACCATTCTAGTGTTCCTCTCTTCATAGAGGAATCTAACCATGTTAGTCAAGTCATAGAAAGCTTTCTTGAATGCTTCCTCTTCTGAAAGACCTTCAGTCTCTCTTGCTCCAGACATGATGGATTTGAATTCAAGCTCAGCTTCTCGTACTGCTTGTACCTCCTCAATCTTAATTGAAGGTGAAACTTGAAGTATTTCAAGTGTAGTTGGAATTGGAACTTTGGGTGGAGATTATGGCCTTGTGGGTCTCCTTATTCTGGGCATTACCTTAGGAGTTGCAACCAGCAGTTTCCCTTCTCCTCTCTGCAACTTTAACCTTGTAATCATCACAATTTTGCAACCATTAAAACCCTACTTGCACAAAACTCAAGAAAATAAACCTTTGCTCTAATACCAACTTGATCTCTTGTTGAATGTTAGTTTTTTTGTGCTAATTTCAACTTCAAATTTATAAATAAATTCCTGCCCATTCTTTGATGTGCATAGTTCTCTTATGGTGTTTGTGATTGGAAACAGGTAAATTTTATCAAATTTTATGTGAAAAACATGAACAAAATAGCATCAAAAACAAGTGTTGAACAACAACAACAATGAAAATTACAACAAACCATCAATTTGAACACTTAACACAATGTTTTGTTGAAGGAGTTCACCCTTCTTGGGCTACATCTCCTTGGTCTAGCTTCCATGGCTTGGGCCTCTGTATTATCTCAATATGGGAAAAATGTTGTTTACAAAGCTCTACTTCTCATGAATCCTATTTCAATGTGTTCAAACTGTCGCAATCAGCTAGGAACACCTTTTCCTGAGCTCCATTTGGTTGAAAATTGTTCCAGTTATGCTCAAAACAATTTTCCCTAGGAAAACTCCTCTAAAATTAGAGGAACTACAATTAACTTCACATATCTTGGAGTTGGCACCAATTTTGGAGGTCTGTTGGAATTCCTGCCAAGTTAAACTAGAGTTTAATTAGTGTTAACTATGCTTAATTAACCACTAAACGTGATTAGCGCAAACCGCGATTTTACTAACTGTTAAATCTAGTCTTGTTGGTGGAGGAAGACACATGCAATGGATAATGCTAATGGTTATGGTCTTTAATCCACGTAATTTCCAAACGGTTGGCTCGATGATTATGTGGAAGCGAGGTCACATGCAATGTTTTAGAGTTTTACGATTATGGTTTGTTATGCTGTCTACTGTTTGGATAACGGTTTGATGTTACCGCTAGGGTGTTCATATGGGAGGGCTGGCTGTCCTAACCCCCAACTCTAAATGCATTACAATTCAAATATAAACGGAGTCATATAACAATTAAGAAACATTTGGTGGTATAGTGGTAAGACTATTGGTTGGTTTCGAGTAGGTCTCGGGTTCGACCCCCTCGGCTTGCCATAAAATTTTGGTCTACCATTAACTAACAAAAACCTGCAACATCACTGCACTCGTGAACGAATAAAAACATGCCACTTGGCAAACAAAATCTTTCTTTCAACCAATCACCCCCACACCATATTCCAAGCATGAATGTGGGATCTCATGTAATAAACAAAGAAAACCAAACTAGGGCTTCAAGAGGCCAAACCACCTCAACCCTTAACCAGTGATTCGACCTCACGGTCTGACATCACTAACCATCATTATATTAGTCTCTATCCCAGTTTTCCAGGGATCGAGAGCATTTGTTCCAGCCCAACTTCCAAGACTAGTAACTCAACCCACATCTGCCGCCAGCCTCCAGAGCGTTTGTCCAACCAAGGATTCTAGGACTAGTAACTCAACCCACCAAGGGATCTAGAGTATTTTTCCAGCCAAGGTTTCGAGGACTAGTATCTCAACCCACCAAGGGCTCTAGAGCATTTGTCCAACTATGTCTTCTAGGACTAGTAACTCAACCCAAGTTGTTACAGAGATTCCAGAGCATTTGTCCAACTAAGGCTCCAGGAACTAATAAATCAACCCACAACCATAAGTAACATGAGCACCAACCAAAAAACAAAAGAGAAAAACCACAACACCATGGCTATCTAGGAAATGGAAAGGCTAGGCAAAACCACTGTCAATCTAGGCAATCCTCCATGCCAATGACAGATCATAACCAAACAACAACATGCATATTCCATGCATGTAAAAAATAGAAAGGAAAAGCTACACACAACTCAGTACCTGCAAAGAAAACCCACTGTAGTTTTCGATTCTACTGTCCTCTTGTGTTTTTCTTCTTTTCCTTTGCCTTCTTGCTCCGAATCCAAACTCTACCCAAAATCCTCTAAGAGTGCTCCAAGAACTCTAAGTGTGCATGAGTATGAGAGAGAGAATGGAGAGGGAGTTCCAAGATAAAACTCACAAAAGGTTTTGAATTGATCCTTAGAAGCATTTTTATCATTGAGGCCTCTATTTTCTTCAATTTCTCTATTTTTCTTCAATTTCCTCCTCACATGCAACCTGTGACCTTTCAACTTCCTTTTCTCTTATTTTCTATTATTTTCTTGAGTAAAATGCCTATAAATGCCTCATGCCTTTCTATAGCCTTACCATTGCCTTTGCCAATTTCCATAGCCATTAATTAATCACAAGTGATTCCTGTCACTATGATTTTTCCCAACATTCACCTTGGGATATGTTTCCCATGAGCTTGGTTATTATTTTTCCTTTATTAAATTTATTACATGGAATTTTAACCTAGGGTTGTTACACTTAGGACCTTATTTCTTCATGGGGGGTTAGGGGGCAATTCCCCCCACTACTATTTCTAGGACATACCTGTGACCAAAGAGGCTCTTACTGGTCTGACAAGTTGTTGACACTCTTAAGACATCTTCCTTCCCATTTCTATGTCTGTGGCTGAAGAGGTTGTTACCAATTCGACAAGTTGGTGACCCAATTATTTCTGAAGGTTGCACGGTGCCATGAATTATAACCCTCCTATTCATAATGAGGGAAATAATGGTATGGGAGAATGGAAACTAGACATTACCAAAAAAGAAAGGAACCTGCTCTAATACCACTATGTAACACCCTCCTCCTACACTTACCCAAGCCAACTGGTCCACCAGGGTAAATATGTGACGAAGAGTTACTATGATATGATTCAACTCCCCAAGTACAATTAAGGAAGTGGAATTGACAAACCAAAACCAAACTGACCTTCCCCAAGAGCTACAAGACCCCCAAGGCTAACCAACCACTCAAGGTTCCGAACCCCTGAGTTAACTTTCTTTATAACTAAACTAAACCCCTAATCACTCCCATGAAAATCCCTCCATGCGAATGTAACCCTCCAGTCGCTCTCACAATAAGGCCTCCATGCAAATGCAAATGTTTTCACCCAGTTATGTGTCAATGACTGCATGATTTAAGCCACTTTTTTAGGCTAGTCTTCAAGCCACTCCCACAACTTCATAAAACTTTCCAGAGAAATGAATGACATCAGGACAAAGCCTTTAGCATAATTAATATTTAATAAGTACAAGTTAACAAAACATCATATAATTTATATAAATTTTGAATGGATAACTTTTCCTTATACTTCTATCAAATACACTAAAAACATATGATTAACACCATTATATATATATATATATATATAATATATATATATATATATATATATATATATATATATATATATATACTCAAAATATCTTAAAATAAAGATAAAATAAGATAAATAAAAAATTATCAATTTTATCTTTATGAAATCTTAATATTTAAAAAGAATTACACTTTTATCATCTCAATGTTTTCTTAAATTAGTATTTGCAGATTACAATGCAAAGAAACGTCGCTGATGACATTAAACGAAGGGTGTTAAATGAAAGGGGATGGCGACTGTTTCAAACGAAGGTTCTCTATGCCAAAACAAAAAGACATTTTCATTGTTGTGATGGTTACAACTATGACTTCTATATTGTGGCTTCAGATTAGCATATGGAAAATTAGTGGTGTACATAAAAATAAGCAACCTAATAGCTCGTAACCATAACAAGTAAGATGACATGGGGTTCTCAAACTCTATTTTCCATTTAAACGATGACTGTGACCCTATGCAACTTGATCCAACGATCTACCTAGTTCCCAGACAATTGATTTTCCAATATGATTGCTCAGATCAAAACGAATGAGAAGATGATGAAGATGAAAACAGTTACCGATTCAGAGAGAATGTTTGTGTCGAAATCATGATGAACCAATCCAAGACCATTTCTTATGCCTGTTCGATCTCTCCAGCCCCACCTCCAAATGTTAAATATTGCCTTGCCTTCTTCTTCTTCTGCTTATCTTCCTCCTCTCTTTCTCCTTCTTTCAATGTCAATGTGTTGAGTAATTCGACCCATGAGATGCAGAACAAGGGGAAACTGTAGTGCTTCACGCATGGCAGTGGGGGGTTTCCTCTGCCTCTGCCCATTTTTTAGGATGTGATGTGATGTTGATGTTGTGAACCAATGCTAGTAGTTGGCAAATTAAAAAACTTGTTGGATCTAGACAAGAGGATTTAGATCATTGGGCGACTACTCCTCTACTTGGACAAAATTATCAGGTTGACGATATCGACACTTGTTCAAGATTTTGTCACTAATGACAAATAACAATATCTGAAAAAAATAAACCTTACAGTGAAATGCCTTCAGCGTAATTAATATTTAAAACAAATTTCTATTAATTTAATAAAATAAAATCTTTATACCAATAACTTAACAACTTAATAGGTTACCCAAAAATTTTTTTAGTCCTTCAACTTGTAAAATATTGTGAATTTAAATTTAATGATAATTATCATAAAAAATTAAATAGCCTTTCCAAAATAAATATAATATATATATATATATATATATAAGTTTTAAATATAAATAAATGAAGTGTCATAAAATTTCTATATAATGCAATTATACATAATCAAAATATCAATTTTTAATTTTAAATTCCGCTGGTCTAACGGATGTCATTTTAAAGATTTGGTTGGAAACCCTCAACACACCCTCATAATCCAAGGCCGACGATGCCATGGCACTTACCAGTCCCACGCGGCCACGCAATGCAATTACACGGTTTTCGAATTTGTATTTGTATTTAGATTGGGTGTTGTATGTTGTGGAATGAGCAGAGCGATGTCAATTTTCTGAGGCCATGGCTTTCTTTTCAAATGGCCAGAGCAAATCCTCTCAATCAGGTTGCTGCAGTAGCGACTGCGATTCAGAGGAGAAGAGATTGCACGCAAAGGTAAACCGTTCCGGACGGCACCACTCTTCTTCTTCTCCCACTGCCTCCTCGTTCCACTCTGAATACGAGGAGGTGAGCACCTGCCCAGCAGCGGAGAAGTCCGCAGCTCCGCCTTCGCCCATGAAGAATCCAAAGTACCCTTCGGACAGGTCCGCAGTTCGAAACCAGAGCACCCCCTCGGAACCGAACCCTAATACGCGCTCTGCTTCGAAGCCCAAGAAGGGTGTAACCGCAAAAAGAGCCAAAGATGATGCTTTTGTCGAAGAGCAGCCCGCACCGAAGAAGCAATGTGTGTCCAACGAAAAGAAACCCGCTGAAGATTATGAAGGGCAGCCCGAGCAGAAGAAGCAATCAGCATCCAAAGAAAAGAAAGCCGCTGAAGAAGAAGTACCGGTTTCTACCCCTTCGAAAAAGAAATCGCGGAAGCAGCAGATAGAATCCCCGGCCCCTGTCCCCCTGGTAACTCCTGCAAAGCACTCGCATGAGAAATCCTCGAAGAAAACGGCGCGTGTGTGGACTGACAACGAGGAGAGCGACATCATGCATTGCTACCTGGAGAGTGCAAAGGAGGGTCTGGACTATTCCAAGAACAGGCCGCAGTTTTTTGCAAAGATTAATGATACATTGGCCCACAAGGCAAGTAACACCCAGCTGTATGAAAAGGTGAGGCGTATGAAAAGGAGGTATGAATCCATAAAGAACAAGATGGCTCAGGGGAATATCAAAGAAGATGCTTTTGTTTACAAGAGCTTGCACGAGAAGGAATTGTATACGCTGTGGAAACAGGCATGCCAGCAGCACGATGAAGATCAGATGGAGGTACATCACACCGAGGCAGTTGGGGATGCTATGCACTGGCCTTCTGCTGGAGAAGACCAGACCTCGGCTGGAGACCGTGGGGAGGAAGACGAAGAAGAGGAGGAAGAAGTCGAGAGCGATGGAGGCGCTGTCACTGATAAGGAACCGAAGGTCCTCAGAACCGAGAAGGCCCCGGTTTCGAATCACATACCTGTCAAACCCCCAGTTTCGTCGACGGCAATACCAAATAACAATTCGGAAGATAGGCTTGTCTACGAAACAATTATGACGGAAACCAGGGATATGGTGGCTGAGGTCATCAGAGATGTGAAGAAAATGGTTGAAACGTCTGAGGCAGAATTGAAGGCATTGCTGCTTAGTCACCTGGGTTTGGCAAACGGCAATTCCAGATCCTAGTATTCACAAATGCTGGAGGCAAAATGGCGAGAGGTTGAAATTTCCAAGACGCAGTCTGGTTTGAAGCAGGACACATTGTCGCACGAGAAATGCATCGCACATCTAGAATCGCTGAAGACATCAAGAAGCCATTCCAGAGCCTAGTATTCCAATCTTTGCCTCTTAAATCTTGGCGGTAACAGAATAATTATACACATCTTTACCTCTCAAATTTTGGCAGTAATAGAATAATTAGAATGGTGTATATCATATATTCTTTCGGTTTTACATATGAGAGCAGTAACAGAATAATTATAGTGATCTAGAGTGTATAGTTACTTGGTTTTACATATGAGAGCACTAACATAATAGTTATAAATAATAGTTATAATGATGTATAGCATATAATTTTTGGGTTTTACATATGAAAGCAGAAAGGGATAATGCAGATCTTTGAACACACGTATGTGCTCTTAATTTTATAGCTTAGGTAATCCTTTAACCGTTAAGAATGAGGGCAAGCACCATTCCTATATAGCATTTCCAATTTTCATTGTATTTTGCAAACTAGTTGATGGCTACCTTGTGACCAAGGTCATGTTTATGCCTACATAAAAATTCAAAATTAACCCTGACATGGGATTGAGTTTTAAAAAGAAAAGCAAATTGATATGATAAGTCTAAAAATAGATAATAGATGACTTGAGGTTTTAACGTAAGTCATTGAAAACTTTACTGATGACCTTGCATATAGAATACTAGATAATTTTTTACTTTTTAAACAAAAATTGAAATGCACAATGGCCTCATGTATACTTGATAACTAATATGGCAAGAGTTTAAATTAGATTTCATGCCTTTGACAATTTATGGTAGTTTAAAAGAAATTTGAGAAACTAAAAAACATTTCATTTCATAGTACAAACTTGGTTCTCACCGTCAAACCATAAAGAGGTTGGACACCATTGGGGAAAGAGAAGACCCCATGGTAGTTCCTCAGTTTGTTCATAGCATACTCCTTTGAAAGAGAGAAAATTGGAGACAATGGTTATTGAGGTTACAGGTTTCTTAATCCACAAGATAAAAAATAGCGTTAAGAGCCTTAGGGACAAACAAATTGGTAAATAAAGATATCACATTAAAAATAACCATTAGGGAGGAAGGGATGCAACCAACAAATAACAATGTCCATTTAAGTATTATGTTTTACCTATTTTTAATTTTTAGTTTCATTTTTTTAAATATATATTGAAAATGATATTAGAAAGTAATATTATAATAATGAATTTATGGAATATTTATTTTTGTTTAGTTAAGATTTTGTTCTATTTAGAGGTATAGTCTAATATATTTGGCATAAGTGAAATAGGTGGTTTTCTTTGAATAATGGTGACAGTCAACTTGCATTTGCCAATTGTAACTATTAATAGTTATTCTAACTAAATTATAATACATTTTCCAACTAAATAAATAAATCTATAAAATGCTAATATATAACTTCAAAATAACTAATAAGCAAACCAGTAAAATTTAAAACAACAAATTCAATATAAATAAAAACTCATATAATTGTAACAGGAAAATTATATAGGGTAAGACTATTGGTTGGTTTGGAGCAGGTCCAACAAATTCAATATAAATAAAAACTCATATAATTGTAACAGGAAAATTATATAGGGTAAGACTATTGGTTGGTTTGGAGCAGGTCCCGGGTTCGACCCCTGTTGATCCTCTATTTTGTTCCAATTAATACCATCTTCAATCCCCATTTTGCCCTCTTTTTGACACTATGGAACCTATTTCCTTGCTAGTTTTCTACCCTATCATGATCCCAATCCCTATTTGAGGTAAACCTTTTTATGCTTACATTTGGCTATTTGTTGGTGGATTTAAGTAGATATAGGTAGTTGATTCCTAAAACAAACTAATCATTATGAGCAAGTGTAGACTTCTCAGCAAGATGTGTAGGAGGATAATGGAAAGAAGCAACTGGTGTATCATGGCTCCTTCCTACTGTACTCAAAGTTATATTCGGATTCGGTACTCAAACAGTGCAATGGATAAGAAGTCGTGCGCTTCTAGATGATGAGATGTCACCATCCATGCAATGAACGCATTTGATCCTAAGATCTTCGTTCTCTTTTCTCTGGTTGCGGCATACATTGAGTTTGGGAATTGGTTACAAGTTGTTGGACCAATTTGGGACAGCCGTTCGAACCTATTTGGTTTGGAGGAGTTGACTTGTTAAGATTGTTATAAATTACCATTTTTAGTTCAATGTTTAACTGTAATTAAATGACTATAAAAGGCAAGGGATGTAACATGTAAAGTTAGTGTAAAAAACAATGAAGTACTTTGACGTGAATTCTATAACCCATCTTTAATAACATCGAAATGGTTCTGTTTGGAATTTGAGAGTAAGCGTTGATGGATTGCTAAAGATAGTCAATTGATTACGTTTGAGATTTCTTCTTATTGTAAGTTTATCTAGCTCCCAGGTGTGGCCGGGCCCACCCATCTGGGTTTGCTTTGTATATTGCAGATGAACCACTATGTGACTAGTCACGATTAATTTTACTTTCATTACGAATTGGTTTGGCTTGACTGTATGTGAATTGCATTAATTTGATTTTTTTAAAGAGTGTAGGTGCATTAATGTTCTTTAATTCTTTTGTTTCCATAATTCACAGTTGAACTTGTGTGAACCTTGTTTTGATTTCAGAACAGATCATGCTTGCTATCACATTGAGTTAATCAGCCGAGAAATTCCATATGATCACCTGATGAGTGAAATAGATTATCTATACATTAAGAGTGCTGGGATTTTTTTGATAGTTAACTCTATTCAGTGAATTCGAACTAATTAAAAATGAGATTTGTCTGACTATCAAAATGCTCTTCATTCCCTCAGGAACTGGATCAGATTGACTCTTTCTTTGAATTATTTTACAGGCAATATCCCATAAAATAATTCTTGAAAACGCTATAATACCTTTGGTCTAGTTTCAAGTATTTAGATTGAGGATTGCTTCCATGAATATTGGATGGTTCACTATCAATTAGCTCTATTTCATTTGATAAATAGACTCTTGGATTGGGTATTGGATCGCGTGGATTGAACATAGCATAACCATGAGTGCTTTCGATGATTAGTTGATAACTGTGATTTCATTAAGTTTAATAGATAAATGATTTCTCTATTTTGAGTGTTGATTGATTTCATTGAGTTTAGTAGATAAATGATTTTCCCTTGTTTCGTGTCAAGACCAATTCTATTATTTGTCTAGACAAACAATTTCCTTTGCTTTGTGAGGTGATTGATTCCAGTTTTCAGGAGTCAGATATCAATCAGATTTCAAACAGCATTACAATGGCTTCGAGTAAAGATATTTGCCAGTAAGAGTTGGTGTGATTACATAAGGGTTTAGAGTATAGTTTATTAGGGGTTGTTTGGTTGAATTGCTAAGTGTCGAACATGCTAAGGGTTTGAGTTGTTTTCATCAAATTGAGACCTGCAGATTACTTAATTGCAAGTATAACGACAAATTAGTAAGTGATAGAATAAAATAGAGTGATTTCTCTAGATTAGTACTTGACTTTCAAATCTTGTTAATAGGATAACCAACCATGAGGTACAAATCAATTGTTTGATTGAGTTGCTATCAGTATAGATTGCTTGATTGAGTTGCTATCAGTACGTTTATTACTCCATGAATCATTATAAGGAAGTGTTAAAACTATAATTTAACCCTGAACGAAGAAAGCACAAAGCAACTCATATTTACGCACCCTGGGTTGACAGTTAATATTAAGGGATTTAATCTGACAATTTAATATCTCAACATTTTGGTGCCGTTGCCGGGGAGATTGTCTTTTCTTATTCATGTAATTATTATCATCTGAGTTTCAGAGTCTTGCAGGGCTGTCAGAGGGCGAAGATAGTACGGTAAGACGTGAGTGAAGGGTCGGCATCCACTTTTGTTGGGGTTGCTCCAAAGTCTGACCTATCACTACTTGTCCTTGCATATTTATTTATTTCCTTTATCTTTATGCGTAGGAGTGCAGGTAGACCTAGGGATAGTAAGGGTAGATTTATTTCCAGTTCTAGATTTCCTTCAACTTTTGGATCAGTTAATATACCTATTCTCAACACTGCTAATCAATATGCGGGATTGAGACAAGAAGGAGGAAGTGTTGATGTTAACATGGTTTCAGACCAGGAATTCCCAGATCAAGGAGAAAGGATCATTCAACAGATTGTCTACGATAACCCTGTGGAGGAACTAGTAGAACAACAAAGCCTTGTGGACAAGCAATCAACCAACATTTATCGTGTTCCAATACCCCTAGGCCAACCCATAATCAACAAACCTCAGGGGGTGCCGATCGCAGAAATGGATCACATAGATGGAGAGGACAGACACAATGAAGAATGTCAAGAAGAGGGAGAAGGCCCTCAACACATTGGGAATCTCTTTGGAGGGGGCAACCAAGGCGAGGAAGAAGTCACCTTCATATTCCCTATCTTAGATGTGACACATGACATCACAATGAAGAGCATTCTAATGGCATCTCTCCCATTATTCTACGGTAAATCATCTGAAGATCCCGATGCCTTTCTTTTTGAATTCAATATTCTATGTCACAGTTATAATTATTATGACGATGCTCATAAACTCAAATTGTTTCCCGCCACATTAAAAGATGCAACACTTAGGTGGTTCATGAGTCTAGGGCAACACACTATATACACATGGGATGACATGAGATCAATTTTTCTTAAAAAATATCAAGACTTTTGTAAGAGTAGGGACATCAATGATATCCTTAGGATGCAGAAAAATGAAGAAGAAAATCTAGAAGAGTATCTTGAACGGTTCCTATACAATTTCCACAAATCCCGTGGGTCCAACCTAGATGAAAAGATTATCAAAACTATTTTCCTAAAAGGGGTGAGAGATGATTGTATTGAAACATTAAACCTTCTCAGTGGCGGAGATATTTATAAAAAGCAATTTGTTGAAGTCATTGAGCTGTGTCGCACTTACTCTAGAAGCCAAGCAAAAGTAGGTAAAAAGCTTTGGGATCTTAGAGACAATTCTAGAGACTATGTGCAAAAGAAAACTGCAACTAATGCTATTACAAGAGTCGAGCTAGGGAACTTATTAGAACATTTTAAAACTGATATCCTAAACACAATCAACGACCAGCTAGACACCATGAAAATTAAACAAAAGTAGGAAGCCAAGAAGCCAGCCATGGCCCTCTTTTGTTCCAAGTGTAGGCATAAACACGCAGAAAGGGAGTGTCCGTTAAACACCATCGAGGTTTGTGGGATTTGTACCTTAGAACACCTGACCGAGAAGTGTCCATCACTTCCTGGCTTACAAGCCATCTACAAGGGGAATGCTGAAACTATCGACCAATCACAAGCAACCAAGAGACCCACCTGTAGAGGTCAAAGTTAGAATGTGTTCCTAGATCCAAATCTTCAAGGTTATAGCCAAACCCAGCCATGGACCTTTCTTGCATGCTACCCTCGGGTTTCTCAGCAATCGCAAAATACTACCTAGGGCCAGAATTAGAGTTCAAACATTTATGCCAACAACTATCAGCCTCCACCTCAATTCTATGCGCCCTATCCAAACATGTCAAGTACTTCATATAATCCGGCCACACAAACCTAAATTAGCAAGCATATAACCCTAATATGTATAAAAAAACTATGCTGCCACCACCTCCTTTACATCAATTATTACCTACACCTACTAACACATCATCTTCGCAGGCACCAGCCACCATAAACCCACCACGACCAACACTGCGGCTTGCACAATCGGTACCTAACCCTAATCACAATAGATTACCTCAACTTTTGCAAAACATATACATTTAGCCCTTTCCTACATACATGATCACTGCCATTCCTATAAATGAAATTCAATTACGATCAGGAAGGACAATTAACAAAGGAAAATCAGCTGTTGTCATCCAGGAAGAGGTACCCTCCATGACATCCGAAAATCATTCACCAAACGAAAACAACAACAGAAAGAAGAAGCATCACTTGGACCACCATACCTGGAAAGACTGATAGTAAAGAAAGAGGAAGTCCCGCTTGAATATGACTTGGAAAATGAACTTAGGAATGTCTGTATTAAAATCCCACTTTTACAAGCAATTAGAGACATTCCCATATACACTAAAATTGTTAAGGACCTTTGCATTAAGAAGCTGGGAAGAAAGGGGCATAAGAACCAAAATGTCAAAATCATGAGCCAGATGTCCACAATGATCTATGACATGCCTACAAAATACAGTGACCCCAAGAATCCCATTGTCACTATTGAAATAAATGGAGTACTTCTGCCTAATACCTTGGTAGATTTAGGGGCGGCCATAAGTGCAATGACTTATGAAACAATGTCACTACAGCTACCTGGATTGAAAACCACCCCTATCCTCTTAGAGATGGCAGATAAATCCGTTGTCAAACCAATAAGATCCTTGGAAGACATAGTAGTCACTATTGCCTCTTGGCAATACCCTATAGATTTTGTAGTCATTTCTCCCAAAACCTCTAGACTTGGACACCCTGTGGTCCTGGGAAGGCCATGGCTGGAAACTACTAATGCTGTCATTGGATGTAGGAATGGGGAAATGATTATTCCAAATGGTTCTCACAATCAAACCTTTTCCATATTTCCACCTGCTTAGATAGCCGCTGAAGTACCATTACGGCTCGAAAACCCATATGGAGACGAAGATTGCATGTTCCCCTTGCTTACATTAGATCAATCTAGAGGTCTCCAGGAGCATTCTGATGAGCATGTTTTGCAGCATTTTTTAGCAAATAGCTCTTGTATCAATTATTTTATCTCTTTTAATGGTTATCAACATGTGTTTAGTGATGATTTTTAGGAAACCTACCACCCGACTGTCTTTGCCTCATTTGCAGCAATGGAGGAAAGCCATGACCACACCACAGAACCTGTGGAAATATTTGAAGGGAAATTTTTACACATTGGTACAGGATTAACTGTAGAACAAAAGTAGTAGTTGATGAGTATGGTTTGTGAACAAACAGGAGCATTCACATGGGATTACTTGGATATGAGAGGTATACATCCGGACACTTGCATCCATCATATCTTCACAAATGAAAAAATGAGACATGTTTGACAACCACAAAGGAGTATGAACCTAGCATTAAAAGACATTGTTAAAGAGAAGCTTCAGAAACTTTTGGCCACATATTTCATTTACCCCATTTCTGATAGTAAGTGGGTATCACCTTTGGTAGTAGTTCCAAAGAAGAACAACAAGTGGTGAATCTACATCGACTACAGAGAGTTAAACAAGGCCACATTGCATGATTATTTTCCATTGCCTTTCATTGATCAAGTTCTCGTCACGCTTTCAGGTAAGAAATATTTTTCTTTTCTAGATGGTTATAGCGGGTACAATCAAATTCAGATAGCCAAAGAAGACCAAGAAAAGACTACTTTCACATGCCCATGGGGTACTTATGCATATAAAGTCCTTCCTTTTGGTCTTTGTAACGCCCCCACCACCTTCCAAGGAGCTGTGCTTGCCATTTTCTCTGATCTGATCCATTACTGTGTGGAAGTCTATATGGATGACTTCACAATCTATGGGGATGACTTTCTACAGGCTTTGGGGAATCTAGAAAAGGTATTAATCCATTGTCAAGAAGTCGATCTAGCCCTTAGTAGCAATTAATGTAGAATGATGCAAACTAAGGGAATTGTTCTAGGCCATCATGTGTCAATTGAAGGGATTCAAGTTGACCCAACAAAAATCGAGGTAATTTCATGTATCCCTATTTCGAGCTCGCAAAAAGAGGTAAGAAGTTTTTTAGGGCATGCAAGATATTATTGACGATTTATTGAGAATTTCACTAGAATTATAGCACCATTATTCAAGTTGTTAACTAAAGATGCTCACTTTGTATGGAATGTTGACTGTCAACAGGCCTTTTAGGTACTGAAAGAGAGATTATCTACCGGTCTGGTGCTAAGAGGACCAAATTGGTCCTTACCTTTTCATATTTGTACATATGCTTCAGACACTACACTAGGAGCAGTTTTGGGACAAAGGGAAGACAACTTTCCCTGTGCCATTTACTTTGTTAGCAAAAATCTCTCCCGCTGAATTAAATTATACAGTTACTGAAAAAGAACTGTTAGCAGTTATGCATGCTATCAGAAAGTTTAGACATTATATTACCTGATATGAGACATTTGTCCATACTGACCATTCTACTATTAGATTTTTAATGAATAAACCTGTTACTAACGGTAAGATAACTAGATGTTTGTTGCTTCTACAAGAATTCAATATAACTATAATTGATAGGCCTAGAAGAGACAACTTGGCAGCTGATTTATTATCTTGTTTGAATCTTACGTAGGGAAGCATGCCAATGCTAGTGCTCGATGAATTCCCAAATGAAGTTCTATTTTCCATTTCTAATGTTACTCCTTGGTTTGCTGATGTTACCAATTATTTGGTATCAGGAAAACTACCTCAAAACCTGTTGGCTCGAGAGAGGAAAAATATAGTGCAGCGCAGTGCTAGTTACTCCTCGATTGAGGGAGATCTATTTTATACAGGGCCAAACTTGATTATGAGGCGGTGTGTGCAGGAAGATGATATGCACGATATATTAAGTGCCAGTCACAACGAGCCTTGTGGTGGCCATTTTGCTGACAAAATAATGATATATAAAGTTCTCCATACCAAATACTAGTGGCCAACCTTATTCAAAGATTCCAAGAAGTTTGTTTTGAGTTGTGACGCTTCCAAATGAATGGGGAGACCAGTTTCCTTTGATGAAATGCCTCTTCAACCACAAATTTCTATTGAACCTTTTGAGAAGTGGGCATTAGACTTCGTAGGGCCCATCTCCCCAATGTCAAACAAGAAGAAGTATATTTTGGTATGCACTGATTATGTCACCAAGTGGGTGGAGGCCAAAGCATTGTATGTTGCCACTGAGAAGGCAATAGTAGAGTTTTTGTTCGAAGACAAGATTTGGGGTGCCTCGTGAAATTGTCATTGATCAAGGAACCCAATTTACATCAAAGTTGGTCAAGGCACTCATGGAGCAATATCAAGTTAAGCATCGTAAATAGACCCCCTACCACCCCTAGGCTAATGGGCAGGTGGAGTCTACGAACAAAGTGTTGGAATCTATTCTTACGAAAACAATTCAACTGCATCACAAAGATTGGGCATAAAAGTTACCAGAAGCACTTTGGGCTTACAGGATCACTTGGAAGAATGTGATCAGGCACATACCTTACGAATTAGTTTAAGGTGAACAAGTGCTCTGTCCCATCGAATTCCAGGTAAAAACATTTAGAACCACTGCTCAATTGGGCATGAATTTAAATGAGGCTCAAGAACAAAGATTGATGCAATTGAATGAGCTTGATGAGATCCAACAAGATGCCTACCGCAGAACTGCATTAGTATAGGACCAAAGAGCCCGATGGCACGACAAATTTATTAAGAAGAAAATCTTCCATCCAGGTGACTAGGCATTGTTATACGATAGTAAGTTTAAGCATTTCAAAGGTAAATTTTTCACCAGATGGTTGGGACCGTATGAGGTAACTGAAGTCTTTAATAACGGTTCAGTTTGTATTTGTACTATCGATGATGATAAGATTTCTTTTATTGTAAATGGCCATCGACTTAAAGTTTATCATAAACCACTTTCACATGATCAGTTTTTGCAGGAAGTTCGAGAGGATCGAGGATTGGAGCTGATTCATGTCAATAATAAGCCCCTTGCTAGTTTAGTTGATTAGTTATATATATGTGTGTGTGTGTGTGTGTGTGTGTCTCTATATATATATATATATATATAAAGACACACACACACACACACACACACACACATATATATAAAGATAGATAGATATAAAATAGTGGGCTGTCACTTTTTATATCTACAGGCGGTCCTCCCCACAACCCATGTAGAATAAAGGAGGAATCCATCAGAAGAAATTTTATTCCTTTATCCAGGTCTGATGGATTATCTATGGAAGAGGAACTAGTGGAGTCTCCTTTGGAAGCCTTCACTCTCTAAATATGAAACTCCTGAGCATCGACTGATCCAGGCTCGTAAATGAAATGGACAAGTATTAGTCTAGGGATTCCTTGAGCATAGAATTGTTCTTTTCCGGGCTCAAGGAAATGATTATGGAAAGGAAACCTGTGGAGTCTACTTGGGCAATTCAGACTCTCTTAATAAGAATTCCTCGAGCACTAACTACTTTAGGCTCGCTAAAATAAGAAGGTAGTAGTATTATAGGGATCCTCTAGGTTGTGAATTATTCTTATCGAGGCCCAATGGAATAAACTACGGAAAAGAAGCCCCCTTGTAGCTCTCTTCTAACCATTTATAGCTCCCTAAAGAAGAAATGCCCCAGGTAGCTATCATTCTAGGCCTGGTTAAATTCTATGGATTGATAAGTAGTCCCCTTTTCTGAAATAATTGAGCAGCCTGGTCTATGACATTCAATCTGAAGGTTCTAAAATCAGTACAAACAACTGATATCTTATACTCTGTCCAGCTTCAGTTTTCTTTCATGAGGATCTCATAATTTGATTCCACATGTTGTTCAAGATATCTATGTTTCATGTTTTGATCAAAATATGATGTGTCATTTTCTGTTAAATGTTTATGTTTTATGCTCTGTCCAGAATGCAACTCATATTGCATATGAGGATCTTGAGATCTTCCCTAAAAATTGGGGCCTATAATCACATAGTGCTGTCACAATATGTGCAAGAAATTTTTTGTATCATAAACAAAATCATCTTGTTTTTGTTAACATGCTTTGATGAGTTAGGGCCTATCTTCATAAGCAGAGAAGAAATGATCAGGGCATCAATACTTAATTTAGTACAGATTCATGGCATCAATACTTAACTTGCCAAAACAGTATGGGAATTCTACAGAACCAAGGCATAAGGCACATAATTATAGAAGGCATTGCGCTAAGTGAGCTGAGTACAGATTCATGGCATCAGTACTTAACTCACCAAAGGCACAACATGGAAATTCTCTAGAACCAAGGCAGAAGGCACATAATTATAGAATGTGTTGCTTCAACGCATCAATTGCACACTCGACAAAAATCATTTAAGTGGTAAAGATACACACTTGTATTCTGCTTAAGTTTAACTGACAAGTAGTTAAAATGTTAATCATTGAAGGACACCTCTGAATCTATCCTGTGATCACCATGATCGTACATCCTATGATCTCACATGTATATTCTCGATCTCGTAAACACTTATCCTCCAACATGCTAATAAGACATCACCACCATTGCCCTGATCTATTCTTGCTACGATGACTGCTCGCTTGCTTGAACAGCGGTTCATGACACCCTCTGTCATCGTGGTAAAAAAGCGCCATCTGATAACGGAAATTCTCACACGCTCCATCCATGGATCGCACACTGCAATCAATTTCCCATGCTCTAAAGCAGTTGAAGATGGGATTATCACCATCATGGAAATCGGGCCCATGTATCCGATCCATTATTGCGACGGTCATTCATCTGCCATTAAAAGAGAGGTCGATTGTGAGAATGGGTGGAGGAGTAATAAGGGACCAACAATGCAGTTAATGGAAAAAAGGGAGTTTTCAGTAGAACACAGGTGCCATGGGAGCAGATAGACATGAACCCACTTTTGTTCAATTTTTGCACAGCCGAGAATATGAACAATGTAAGCGAATTCTAGAAGAGAACGGGTGGATGACCTTTTTATGAAATTTTCAGGGCTTTAATGATCAAGTTGCAATGGCATTTGCTTGAAGTTTTAATGGCAAGCATGCTCAAGTCAGCGACCTCAACTTCAACGTCACAGAAGAATTAGTGAGTCGGGCTATTGGGCTACCAACTGTTGGTGAGCGATTTTCCAAGGGCGACCAATTAGACATACCTAATTGCACCTTGTTCTTGAAACCGACCTACAGGTCAATTAGTTGGGCGAAGGGAGTGCTTCATAACTGCATAGAGGACCAATGTCATCCACTCCTAACAATGTTACAACACTTTGTGACCTGTGAGGGAAGGTTTGGTGTTCTATTCCTTTATCATTTTTGGCTCATGGTTCATTTTATTGAAGATAGGCCACTAAACATTCCTGATTTCCTAAGATTAAGCTTGCATAAAATGGAAAAGGGTGTACAGTCTCATGGAAAGAAGCCCGAAACTGCATTGTATCATCATAGCTTAATTAAATTTTTACTGGTTGTCGAGCTTAAGAAATGGAAGCGATTGTGGGAGGACTTCCTCATTGAGGCATTCCCTGGAAAGGAGACACAAACCAAGGGCAGACAATGCGCAGTGGGCCGCTCCCTAAAAATCGACGACATAATGTCCCCATCTAAGTCTGAGTCCACACCCACCCATTCCCCTACTCATGGTTCTAAATCCCCTCATACAAGTACAGTTAGTTTAAAGGATGGCACAAGGAAGGGTCCGGTGGAAATCCCGTTGGGCTTGCAACGAAAAAGGAAGCATGATCGAGAAAAACCTACGCATCCGGAACTAAGTCCCATGGCAGAGAGCAACGCTCTAGAATCTCCAGTAGAACCCTCCTTCAAACCCAAAATCACCACCCCTAAGGCTAAACACTGGAAACCCCTGTTCCCCTACAATGCTCCCCCAATTCCCATGGCTAAAACCTTAACTCAAGGCCATTGTTGGACTCCCAGCATGGCTTCTACCTTGTAGACCAATTCTGAAAACACTAACCTCACACATATTCCTATTTCATCCTCCTGTGATGACGATCCTCTGCAATAAAAAATGACCCTTGAGGAGGAACTCACTGCTACAACTAAGCTTAAAGTCCCTGAGGATATCACACAGGATCTGGAGGCTTTGTCTCCCACTTGACTGACAACAAGCAAAGACACTACACAAGCTATTCCACAACAGTCATCATCTAAGAAACCAGGATGCAAATCATCGGGAGGAAGTACCTCGCAGCAATCAACGACCCGGATTAAACCCCCCACACTGGATGCTGAGGAAAATTTAAAAATCAGGCTTATCAAGCTACGGAAGACAATTTCCAAGCTTAGAGAGCAAGCAAATAAATACAAGGTCTTATTTAATTTTGTAAAAGATGTGAATCATCAAGTCAGGGACTCTAATATGAAACTGTATGCCCAGAATGATGCCTTGAAAAGGAAAAACAAGCACCTTCTGAGATGGAAAGTAGCCTGAAACAAGCCAGCAAGACAACTGAATGCAAAGAGATTAACGCTGCAATTTCAAAAGTGTTAGCCACCTATCCGACAAAGGATCGAGGTTTTAATCAGGACTGTTGGTCTCTGACCATAGTCTTCTTCAATTGAATGCAGTCACCTTTTTGTTGGATGCATGAGGGCATGCATCATGATCGGCGTGGGAGGATGTTGATCCTCTGTTTTGTTCCTATTAATACCATCTTCAATCCCCATTTTGACCACTTTTTGACACTATGGAACCTATTTCCTTGCTATTTTTCTACCCTATCATGATCCCAATCCCTATTTGAGATAAATCTTTTTATGGTTACATTTGGTTATTTGTTGGTGGATTTAAGTAGATTTAGGTAGCTGATTCCTAAAACTAACTAATTATTATGATCAAGTGTAGACTTCTCAGCAAGATGTGCAGGAGGATAATGGAAAGAAGCAACTGGTGTATCATGGCTCCTAACTACTGTACTCAAAGTTATATTTGGATTCGGTACTCAAACAGTGCAATGGATAAGAAGTTGTGCGCTTCTGGATGATGAGATGTCACTAGCCTTGCAATGAACACATTTGATCCTAAGATCTTCATTCTCTCTTCTCTGGTTGCGGCATACACCAAGTTTGGGAATTGGTTACAAGTTGTTGGACCAATTCGGGGTAGCCGTTCGAACCTATTTGCTTTGGAGGAGTCGACTTGTTAAGACTGTTATAAATTACCATTTTTAGTTCAGTGTTTAACTGCAATTAAATTCCTATAAAAGGCAGGGGATGTAATATGTCAAGTTAGTGTTAAAAATAGTGAAGTACTTTGACGTGAATTCTATAACCCATCTTTAATAACATCGAAATGGTTCTGTTTGGAATTTGAGAGTAAGCGTTGATGGATTGCTAAAGATAGTCAATCGATTGCGTTTGAGATTTCTTCTTTATTGTAAGTTTATCTAGCTCCCAGGTGTGGCCGGGCCCACCCATCTGGGTTTTCTTTGTATATTGCAGATGAACCACTATGTGACTAGTCACAATTAGTTTTACTTTCATTACGAATTGGTTTGGCTTGACTGTATGTAAATTGCATTAATTTGATTTTTTTAAAGAGTGTAGGTGCATTAATGTTCTTTAATTCTTTTGTTTCCATAATTCACAGTTGAACTTGTGTGAACCTTGTTTTGATTTCAGAACAGATCATGCTTGCTATCACATTGAGTTATAATCAGCCGAGAAATTCCATATGATCACCTGATGAGTGAAATAGATTATCTATACATTAAGAGTGCTGGGAATTTTTTTGATAGTTAACTCTATTCGGTGAATTCGAACTAATTAAAAATGAGATTTGTCTGACTATCAAAATGCTCTTCATTCCCTCAGGAACTGGAATAGATTGACTCTTTATTTGAATTATTTTACTGGCAATATCCCATAAAATAATTCTTGAAAACGCTATAATACCTTTGGTCTAGTTTCAAGTATTTAGATTGAGGATTGCTTCCATGAATATTGGATGGTTCACTATCAATTAGCTCTATTTCATTTGATAAATAGACTCTTGGATTGGGTAGTGGATCGCGTGGATTGAACATAGCATAACCATGAGTGCTTTCGATGATTAGTTGATAACTGTGATTTCATTAAGTTTAATAGATAAATGATTTCTCTATTTTGAGTGTTGATTGATTTCATTGAGTTTAGCAGATAAAGGATTTTCCCTTGTTTCGTCTCAAGACCAATTCTATTATTTGTCTAGACAAACAATTTCCTTTGCTTTGTGAGGTGATTGATTCCAGTTTTCAGGAGTCAGATATCAATCAGATTTCAAACAGCATTACAATGGCTCCGAGTAAAGATATTTGCCAGTAAGAGTTGGTGTGATTACATAAGGGTTTAGAGTATAGTTTCTTAGGGGTTGTTTGGTTGAATTGCTAAGTGTTGAACATGCTAAGGGTTTGAGTTGTTTTCATCAAATTGAGACCTATAGATTACTTAATTGCAAGTATAACGACAAATTAGTAAGTGATAGAATAAAATAGAGTGATTTTTCTAGATTAGTACTTGACTTTCAAATCTTGTTAATAGGATAACCAACCATGAGGTACAAATCAATTGTTTGATAGAGTTGCTATCAGTATAGATTGCTTGATTGCTTAAGAATTAAGTTGTTATAGACTGCTCAATTGCTTCAAGAATGAATTGTTGTTTGTGTAGACTGCTTAAGGATTGAATGATTATTAGTACAGGTTTGTTTGTCTTCTTAAGGATTGAATCGTCGTCATTATAGATTGCTAGCTGAGTGATGAATAAATTTTTATTACAAATAGAAGGTCTGGTACTAGCATTTGGGAATTTGATTGAGTAAAGTTTTGTATGAGTAGAATTCCATTTTTATCGCTTGAGATTCATAGTTCAGTAGATTGTTGAGTTCATATTTGAATGCTAGGGTTTGTAAAGGCTTTTGAAATCTATAGATTGAATTTGATTGTTGGGTCTGCTTTTTGAAAACTAAATGTTTATAAGTGTTAGTACGTTTATTACTCCACGAATCATTATAAGGAAGTGTTAAAACTCTAATTTAACCCTGAATGAAGAAAATGCAAGGCAACCCATGTTTATGAACCCTGGGTTGACAATTAATATTAATGGAGTTAAACTGACAATTTAATCTCTCAGCAACCCCTCTGGCCTGCCATAAAGCACTGTGGGCCGAGCCGATCTTGGGGAGGGACACTTGGCGGCCTCTAGGCTTGCCACTTGTCCCCTCCTCATTGGTCTACCATTAACCAACCAAAACTTGCCACATCATCGCACTTGTGAACTAATAAAAACATGCACTTGGCGAACCATGATTGAGCATTAACCACTGTGATTGTGCATTTTTTTTTATTTCTTCTTTTTGGTAAAACAGACAGAACTCAATATCTTCCTCACACAAACTCGATTTTTAGTGAAACGAGTTGCGTTGGGATCTTTTCACCGAGATGGACGCGTTCGTTCAGGTTTCGAGCCATTCTGAGAACTTTGATTTTTGACCTAAATACTAAGCACCTTATCATTCCTCCCCACTAGAAGCCTTTTGGACCCCAAAAGATAATATCAATTTTTTAACAGGTGAGGGTACAACTCCCTCATCTTCTGGATCTGTAATCATTTGGCTTTAGAAGGCTTTTGTCCCTTGAGTCCCACTCTAAGGTATTCGACATTCCCTATGTTTGAAGTTTTGGTTCTTCTGTCAAGTATGAGATCTTGTTGAATCTCATCAAGATATTCTAGCGAGAAATCATCTGTTGATGGTAGCTAAACATGCTCTCCTTGATCATCAATCAAAGGAGGCTCAAACAGTCTCAAATTCTCAACAGTAACAACATAGTATATTTGCATATAAGGAGGCAAATCAAGCTTAAATGCATTGTTACCAATCTTTTCCAGAATTTTAAAAGGACCATAATGGATTGGCTTAAGCTTTTTACCTTCCCCTTGAAGTCTCTCTTTGCTAATATATAACCAAAATTCGTCTCCAACTTGAAATTTGTGATCGATCCAGTGTTTGTCATGCCTTTCCTTGTAGCTACTTTGACACTTTTCCAGTTGTTCTTGCACTATGTGATGTATCAACTAAATTTTCTCTATGAACTTCATGGACTTATCGATGTCACTGTGACCATCAATGGCGAAATCTTTCTCAAAGATGAAGTCCAATGACGATCTTGGAAAGTACACAAAACATGTCTCAAATGGCGATGTGTTTGTGGAAGAATGTTTTTCCCTATTGTATGCATGTATGTAATGCAACTATTCATCCCACAATTTAGGATGTTTGCTGCAATATCCTCTAAGAAGATGAATGATTGTTATGTTAACCAGCTCGGTTTTTCCATCTGTTTGCGGATGAAAGGTTGTACTCTTCTTCAACTTAGTGTCCATCATGTCCCACTAATTTGACCAAAAATTCCCAACAAATCGAGAATCTTGATCACTTACATTGGAAGTAGGAAGACCCAAATGAACCCAAATGTTTTGGAAGAAAATATGAGTTCTTTGTTTAGCTTTAATTTTCTTTTTAAATGGTGTTAGTATACACATTATGTTGAACCTGTCTACAACTACATACAAGTAATCATGACCTTTCCTTGACAATGGAAGACCTCCTAAAAAATCCATTGAGATACTCTCCCATGGACGTGAAGGTACCAAAATTGGAGTGTACAATCCTAGTTTCCTATTGTTAGGCTTACTTAGTGTTACTTGAGAGCGGGAGCAAAAGCGGGGAGCGAGAGCAAAAACGGGTGCGGGAGCGACATTTTCAAAAGCTCCCGGTTTGGGAGTGAATCTCTGAGCGTTTTTTATATAATATATATATTTGTTATATCTTTATATTTTCATACATATATATCAACAAAAACATTTAGAATGATGACTTAGATATAAAAAACATAAAAAAACGTAGATTCAACCATATAACAACAATCACCTAGAAGTTATAATCTTCATCAACCATGTCCACAAGTTAGTAACATAGTAACATACAACATACTGAGTCTCATGATTCA
Organism: Pinus taeda; assembly: GCA_000404065.3. Taxonomy (NCBI): domain Eukaryota; kingdom Viridiplantae; phylum Streptophyta; class Pinopsida; order Pinales; family Pinaceae; genus Pinus; species Pinus taeda. Next base: position 46,675 of record APFE030517307.1, on the reverse strand, counting down.
TCAATCTTAAAGTTTCAAGTTTTCAAAATTCAATATATAACATTTATCATCATTGATCACCAAAGTTTTACTTGTAAGCTAAGTGTAACCATTACAACAAATAATATCTAACATGAAATGAAATGTTATAAAATGAAATGAAACAAATTTCAACTTTCATGAAGGATCATATTCATAATTCATTACTAATGAGTTATAATTGCCAACTTCAAACTTAAATGGTCATATATTGCTTAAAAAAATATCATAATAGATATGAAAGAGTCAATAGTTATAAAAACTACTAGAATCTAGAAAAGACAAGTAAATCTATTATCTATTGCTTATGCTTGGGCCTCTTGCCACCACAAGAAATGTCTAATTTTTTAGTCTTGTTGGAAAATCAGGATCTTTTTTATTCATATCACCCTATAAGCATTAATATCCAAAGGTATCTTTGTCATTAGCTCTGTATCTGTATAGGGATCTGTCATTAATATCACCCTCTAAGCATTAACATAAGATAGAAAAAGCATAGCATGTTAAGTCAAGATTTTGTTTGAGTGATGCGTACATTTTTAGGAAGGTCATGATAGAGGAGTTCGACAACCGATGTCCCTAACATGAAGGTACATAGAGGAATTGGTGCTCTTTATTAAATACTAGTTCCATACCCTAATACATGACAAAATTGAATGGAAACGTTACAATTCTGAAATCCTGAAAAAATGATAAGTCTGCTATATTTTGAATGAAATCTAAAATTTTACTTTCTCCATATGAAATCCAATGAGGTCGGAACCACTCTCAAACATCTTGAGTCATTTCATGGTAATGTTATAAATTTAAGTAAAATGATGAAAATGAAGATTAAGGAGAATGTCACTTTTACTTTAAGAATTTAACATTAACATGAATCACATATCAATACTAGGGCCATAGACTTGATCATTAAGCTGCCCCACTCAAAACTTATTTGTTTCTTTGAAAAAAAAATTGCATTTGGAACATCATTGCAAAAAATATTTGCAAAAAAGGAAAAATGCTTGCGCAAAGGCAGGGAGCATTTTCTTTTAGGGAGCGCACTCCCAAAGTCGCTCCCGAAACGGGAGCGATTTCAGGAGCGCACTTCCGACCCGCTCCCGAGTCGCTCCTGCCCGGAGCACGGATTAGGAGTGGGATCGGGGGGGCGGGGGTTGGGGGAGACGCTCCCCCGCAACACTGGGCTTACTTGTTGCACACAAAGAACATTCTTTAATGAAATGAGATACGTTATCAAACATGTGTGGCCAATCTAAATACCTTTGGAGATTTGCTACTGTCTTGCCTACACCAAAGTGTCCAACAATCAATGAGTGTGTGCCTCCCTTATGATATTGTTTCTTTCTCCCTATGGAATACATAACTTTCCCAAGTGATACAACAAACTGTAATGTACATGGTAATCCAACTCTTCAAATTGGTTTCTTTGACTCAATCTTGCATACATCTCTCGAAAGTCATTATCACATGCTTATTGCTCAATGTAACTTTCATGCAAAACATAATTATGCTTGAGTATAACAGATGAATTTACAATAGGCCTAAAAAGAATATCAACTACCTTATTGTAGATTTCCTTTTTGTACTTGATAACCAAATGAAACTATTGTAGAAATCCCATCCATCTGAAGTGTCTTGATTGTTGCAACTTTGACTGTGACTGTAAGCACTACAATGGTTTATGGTCAGTATGGATAATGGTATCCTTTCCCATCAAGTAGTGTTTTCATTTTTTGACACTTTGTACCAATGCGTAAATTTCTTTGTCACAAGTGGGATAGTTAGTTATAGCTCCAATAAAAATTTCAGAATGAAATGAAATAGGCTTACCATGCTGCATAAGAATTGCTCCCATGGTGTAATCACTAGCATCCGTTTGAATCTCAAATGGTTGTCTAAGATCCGGAAGAGCCAATACTGGTGTTGAATTGATCTTTTTCTTTAAATCATATATGCTTTACGTTGTACAACTCCCTAATGGAAGAATTTCTTGACACTAGGCAATGCATGTAATGGAAGTGCAATGGTAGAAAAATTAGCAATAAATTTCCTCCAATATTGTGCTGCCCCAAGAAAGATTCTTACCTCTGTAACTATATTGGGCTTGGGCCAATTTAGAATGACCTGAACCTTAGAGGGGTCTATCTTCAGCTCACCTCCTCCAACAATGTGTCCCAAATACACTAAAGAAGTCTTGCCAAATTCACACTTCAATATCTTTAAAAACAACTGTTCTTTTCTCAAGACATCAATTACTTTGTTTACTTGCATGACATGTTCAACTCTAGATTTGTTGAATATGAGAATATAATCTAAGTAAAAAATGACAAATTCATCTAGAAATGGTCTCAATACATCATTCATAACTCTCATGAAAGTAGTTGGAGCATTTAAAAGACCGAAAGGCATAACAAGCCACTCAAACAATCCTTGTTTAGTTTTAAATGTGGTTTTCCAAATGTCCTCTTCGGCTATTTTAATTTGATGATAACCACTTCATAAGTCTAAATTAGTGAAATACTTTGCATACCTCAAGTGATCTTGAGCAAATCATCAATTCTTGGGAGTGGATAACGATTCTTTACCGTGATTTTCTTCAGTGCAAGGAAATCCACACACATGCGCCAAGTCTCGTCCTTCTTTGGCACCAAGACAATGGGTGAACCACATGGCGAAGTAGATGGGCATATGATACCTTTGTTAAGAAATTTTTGAATTTTCTTCTTGATTTCCATGCTCTTCATAATTGACATTTGATACATGCCAATGTTTGGAAGTGGAACATCCTACTGCAGTGGTATCTCATGTTGAATTCCCCTCTTGGGAGGTAAGCCCTTTGGTTCCTAAAACATCTCGCCATGCTTTCTTACCACATCAAACAAATCAAATTTTAATTTTTCATCACAACCTTCAAAAGATTCACAATCAATATTATTCTTTTTCTTGATCATGAGAAGCACAAAATTCTTACTTGCATTTACTAGTCTCTTCATCTTCCCTGCATTAACCAAAGAAATGTTCAAGTTTTTGCAATGGGATCTCACAATGTACTCCACCCCATTCTTAAGAAATATGTATTTGTTCTCATGGTGATAAAATACGGCTTTCCTATCATACAAATAAGGAATACCCAAAATGATTCATGATATGTCAAGTGGAACTACATCTATCTCAACTTCATCAATGAGCTTTTCAATAATGGCGAACTTGAATAAGCACTTCCTTGTAACCTATAAATTTGAATTATTGACTATCCAACCCAATGGATATGGCTTATGATGAGGTACAGTTTAGAGGTTAAGCGTTTTGACCAAGTCTTCTAAAATTAAGTTTGATTGTATCCCACTATCAAATAATGCATCAATCTTTGTATGATTTGAAATTACTCTTACATGAAACAATTCTATTCTTTATTCTTCATTTGGAGTGTTGTTCTGACTATGTGAGGAACTAGTGCTTGCAACAACTTCTTTTCCTTTTGTGAACATGGCTGAAATCTTGGTCTCATCACCAGAATCTGATCCAAGATCATGTTGTGTGGTAGCAGTCGTCCTTTATTTTCCCTTATTGTTTGGTTTCTTAGGCCTTAGTTCGAGATGTAATTTCCAATAATGGGCTTCATCATGCACAGCTTTGGAACAATGTTGGCATATGGTTTTCTCCCCTTCTTTCTTCATACTTGCGTTCTTCTTTCCCTTCCATTTTCCTCCCTTCTCTTTCTCCTTACCCTTAAATGGATTCTTCTTACTACCCTCTTCGTGAATGTTCTTTCCCCTTGCTTCAAGGTGCGTGGCTTGAACACATAGCTCATCCAAATTGCTTGGATTGAACATAAGGATAGTATGTTTTAAATAGGAATGTAAACCCCAATATATTTCAACAGTGTATCTTGGGAATTCAAGTTTACTCCTAACAACAAAGCCTTCTTTCTAAACTCCCGGGTATAGACTTGGATTGTTTGGCCTTTAAGCCGCCTAAAATTTTACCAACTCATAATGGCTTTTTTCATATAGGCTAAAGGATAAAACTGTCTTTTAATTGCAGAAACAAATTCAACTGAAGAAATTGATATCTTACCATGAATTCACACTTCTTCTTGAGTCTTTGCTACACACCACACTAATGCTGGTCCTTCTAGCCTTAATGAAGTGAACTAGGTCTTTATGTCATCTTCGTGAAGGTTCTAAATTCTGCAGTAAACCTCCAATTGTCGAATCCAATTGTCAAACTTTTATGCATTCACCTCACCATTGTACATGGGAAGTTCAAACTTAATGTCCAATTTGAGTAAGGGAGTTTTTCCTTTTTGGGTTTGGGAATGAGTATGAGCATTTTTTGTGGTGGAAGTGGAAGATGTTGTTGTTTGAGATGTTGAGGATGATGAAGATTATGAGGAAGATGAATATGGTGGAGATGGAGGAGGCTTTCCTCCATTACCCTTTGAATCCTTCTTATCATATTTTTTATCTCCTGAGCTTCCCTCTCCATGTGGAGGCTTAGAACTCTCTCCAGCCATTCTAGTGTTCCTCTCTTCATACAGGTGTCGAGTCGTAAAAAGGGTCTTTTTCACCTCTAATTACCTCACATTAACCTGTCAATCCAGGAACGTTTTGTTATTTTAAAGAGTGTCTCAGTTTGAGGCCGTCATTTGTCAGAGTAATGCTAGTAGTATAGTGCTCAAAATACAAGAGTAAACAGATGCTTAAAACAAGATCTACTTACAGTAAAGCACTTTAAGGTTGAAATCATGCATTTGGGAAACCAAGCAATTTATCAGTCAAGGGTCTAGTAACAGTAACTCATCCCTCTGTAAACTGATGTAACTAAGGATAATCAAGGAATAGATCATCAATATGGGGACTAGACAACAAATGTGAACACCCACTATAGTTTCAGAGCATTTTGCACACCAAAGCAATGATAACGCAAATAATCAAGAAATGGAACAACAACTAATTCTTATAAACAACAACACCTTAATCTTCAGAGATAAGTGCAGCAATTGTATCCTATAGAAATCAGGTGCAATCTTTACTCTAAGAATAAATCGGACAGCACACAGAAATAGAACGACAACTGATTAGCAATGAAATATTGAACAATACTCAGAGCCAAATGTAAGTGCACAATAAACCAAGCTAAATAACACACATGACACGCCTTAATATTGAGAAAAACAGTAATCTGATTTCGATACCACAAATATCAATCTTAGTTATAAAGAATAACGATTTTAATTCGTAATGGAACAACAATGTCAGTTGAACAAAAATCACGATTAAATGTAAACCATAAATGAATACAACAATACCAACTTATGAATGTTACAACACGATTGCTTTATAATTGAACAACGATAACATTCCATAGACCAGCAATATTATATTAATGATTAAAGGAATAACAATGCGTTACAGAGTTAGAGTGAACAATACAACATTCCTGTCATAGAGAAGGAGATTTCTTAGTTGAACATAAATCAAATATAACAGAGTCGGGATGTTAAATAACAAAACATATTTGATTACTGGACAAAGCTAATAATGAAAACCACGCACAAACAAAAGGTAATAGTACAGGAGAAAGTGTTCCACTAGGGTCGGGCCCTTAGCCTCTAGGGACACACCGCTTGAGATTATTCAAAGATCAAAGATGAAACAACAACCGGGTTTATATTAAAGCATTAAAACATAATTACAATAGATTACTTCTCAACGAGAGTCGATGATCAAAGTCTTAAATTCAGAGAAAAGTTATATAGAAAAATGACAGCAGATCCTCTCCCCCAGGCTAGCGGTGCTGCCCCTTTTTATAACAGCTAAGGCGAAGATATCAATGATGAAAAAATAGTTAAGGCAGCGATCCCTCAGGATCAAAGGATCCTGAGGGATTCTCCAAACTGTTAATTCCCCGTTATCCATTTGTTTTCTTTCGCTGAGTCAATATCTCCTTTTCCTTTCCCTGGCTGATATGCTTTAATTTGGATCGCCTTGTTTTCATGTGGTTCTCTGCCAAAGGGACAGTAGTTAACTTGGCCCTGTCTTTTTCTTTGGAACAACAATATTTTGTTTTCCCCTTTTCCTGCATCAGAAATGGCAATTATCAGTGTTTTCGTGTTGCATATAAATCCTATAGATTTTGTCATGATTTCTTATTATCTACCTAGTTCATGATGCAAAGGGGCTGTGAGTTTTAATGAAAAGATGCCAAAATAATCAACAAAAACATACCTTCTTTAGTACTCCACACACCCCCCTACTTACCCTTTTTCATGACCTCATGAAAACATTGTAGTTGACATGTAAGGCAGTGAGAGAGAATGCTGGAGATGGGATCTCATGTGGTGGTCTACAGCCATGATGCCTAACTAGGTGTTCAAAAAGATGGCTTGTCTGACCCTCAGGGATCTCATACAGGGCTTGGTATCCAGGTGCAAGGTGCCAAATAATCGGACTCTGGAACCTATATCCTAACCAAGATGGCCCTGCTCTCAAGATAAATTCACCACAGAGGTTCAAGCGATCAACAACTAACTTAAAGTTCTCATAATTAAATGGTTCCCTGAGTTGGATATTCGGATTAGAGATCTGATATCGAAATTTAGCTGCATCAATGGCAAGGTATTTAATAGTGAAAAAGTATTCTATTCCCTACTGATTGATTGCTGTATGAATGGGTCCTAATGCTTCAATCATGCCTGGAGTCCCCATGAGGTTCCTATGTTTCCTCCACAACTGCACTAGATTTCTAGGCTCAGCTCTTACCCATAAGTCTAATCTGTTTTCTTGTCTTTGGAAGGAATTATAGGCTTTAAGCCATTTGATTTGATTAATTCCAAACGAAATAAATGCCTGCAGTTGGGTATGCCCAACAAAAGGGCCAGGGTTCTGCTCTGTCTCTTGGTCTAACACAAGGTTATGTAGATAGAAGTCACACAATAATCTTTGAACCTTTACTCCACAGTGCTTACAACAATTTATAAAATCATCAACGATGTTAATTTGTATAGGGGCTCCTGCTCTAACAGCCTTTATTTTCAATTGCAAACATCGTTTCATTAAAAACAAGGCATAATTCTTAGCAGAGGCTCTACATGCTAGGACGTCAGTGTACAAAGAGCATAAGGTATCCATCGGCTTGATAACTATATCTAACCTATGAGTTACCTTTGCGACTTTTTCTTCTTCCTTTCGCCATCCTTCAAAGGCTTGGCTTTCGGATAGATTGACATTCCTTAGTTGTTGTTTTAATTCTTCATACTTTTGTCGAGAAACCGTTTGTTCTGTAAGTTTTTCTATTGCTCACTAAGCTTGCATCAAACCCTCTTGTAGGATTACTATCCTCAGATCACTGTCCCACATGGTAGTGGTGAGCGGAAGGTTCACTTGAATCTTCTTATTGCATTGTCTCGTGTTTATGGTTCGCATTTCTTCAGAGGGCTGTGCCTCTATCTGCACTTCTTTGTCATAGGCCGATATATCATCTCTTTGTACTTCAACATGGGTAACAGTTAAATGTTGTTCCTTTTGGTTTTGAACAGCAGACTGCCCCTCAAAAAGGTTTTGAACGACAAACTGCTCCTCAATAGGGTTTGGAACAACAGATGACACCTCAATAGGGTTTAGAACAACGGACTACTCCTCAACAGGGTTTGGAACAGTAGACTGCTCCTCAACAGGGTTTTGAACAGCAGGGTGGACTTGAGTCCTCCGCACCTTTTTCTTGAGGGGTCTTGCCGGAGTGGTTTCATGTCTCACCCTCGAAGTCCTTTTTACCCTCTTCCTCATTTTCAAAACCCTGATTTGTTGTCGAAGTCAAGCTATCACATTCAGTAATATTTGTTGTTCTTTCCGTAATATTTTAATTTCTTCTATTTCCTTAGAAGGAACAGATGTTTGTTTACTCGGGCCTTGACTGTTATCTCAGTCAATTCCCTGGTTTTCTTCTTGGGGTGCTCCTTCTTTGCTTTGTTCGGGTTGCTCAGGAGTAAAAACCCTAGCCGGTTCTGTTATTTCCTGGGCGACTTCTTTTTCCACCCATTCTTCTTCCGGAAATTCTTCCGTGCAGTCTGGCAGGGAACAGATTGTTCCTCCTCTGTAGCACTTTTCTCTCTTGTCATACTTTCATCATGAATAGGCTGATTCTCTTTTTCTACTTCCTCGTCATGTAATTCTTCGGGTGCATGCTCCTTTGGTTCTTCTTCAACATGGAGGCCTGGCGGGCTGAGAGGTTGGGCATATTCGCCCATATTGGCCAGAATTTTTTCCAATTCATCTTCTTGCAATGGGCTGTCTTCATGTTGCTCTGTTTCTTTCTCCTCCTGCCCAGGCTGCTCAGTCTCTTCCTCCTTTTCTCCTTCCTCATTTCCTTCCAATCCTTTCTCATTATCTTCTCCTTCCAATTGCGGGGGTTGTTCATCCCCTGAATCGTCTATCTCTACTGGTTAGCTAGTATCCCCTTGGGAATTTTCCAGCCTCCCTCTAATCCGTGCCAATCTGACTGATTTCCTTCATTTCAATGGTCTATCCGATGTACTGGTAGAATGCTTACGTTTTGGGGATGAAATTGTCAATCCCCCGTCTATTATGGCAATTAGCTCTTCCCAGCTGCTTTGTTGCTGAGCGAGGCTATGGCTAACTATCAACTGTATCAGCCCATGGTGACTTACTACTGATTCTACATGTTGTGACTTTTTCATGCTTCGGGCAACATCATGAAGTAATGAATTTAAAAATGTAGGTAAGTTTATAGAGCATTTCTGTTTTAATACGGCTAAAAGTTTAAGGTGTTGTGGTCTTACCACGTCTTTCCTGCCTTCACATGTGATGTAGCTTTGGATGATCTTCGCCAATTCTACCCACGGCTCTCCTAATGTTGCTGGTAGAACTCCCTTTCCTCTGAATGTCAGGTTCTAGCCTTCATCCTGGAATATTTTTATGATCTTTTGCAGTCTCTCCTTCTTTAACGTCCACACAAGTCTAGTGGCTGGCAGTCTCGAGACCTCTGCAATTATGTCATCGGTGACTACTATGTGTCTCCCCCTTACTGTGGAGTGATATGCTTGCAAGTTCTGCAAGAATTCTATTGCTATGGTCTCGTTGGATTCCTGTAAACGATTGAGATAAATTAACCAACCTACCCTTGTCACAATTTCTTGTGCAGCATCAGAGACTGTCAATACCTGTGGTTCTCTCCAAATTGATCTTCCTCCCATGCTTTTAGCTTCACTATAAAATCTCAGAGATGGCAATGGAACAACAGGCTGTTTAAACTGTTAGAACACAAAGAAACTAACAAAACAACAGGACTCGCTCAAATCCTGAGCCACTTACTAATTGCCGCAGAGCATACTACGGAAATGGCTTAGGAACAGCAAGCCATGCAAATTGAAAAACAATATACCGTGGAGCCTTGCTATTCCTAAGTAAACAATTTCCCGAATAATAGTCTGACACGTATACCAGCGAATGATGAGGTTACTTGCCTCCCCCTGCAATGTAATAGGTCATCCTTAGCCATCAAATGAGGGAGTGGCGTGCTGAACTGCCAGAATACAGAGTCATAAAGGAACAACGTATGCCGAAATTCCATGTGTTACAAAAGGAACAGATTGTTGAAATCGAGGTGTATAGTCGGATCGCTTAACAAATAAGAGACTGCTGTGATATGATGCGAGGTTGGGAGGATAGGACAACTGACGTGCACACAGAGTCTAATGTGGTCATTATCAATTTTTTTGTCATGATTGGTTATAATATATTTCATGTGTTTAATGGTTTGGGGAAATAATATACATAATCTTATGTGACATATTATAAAGATATAAGAGATAGAAGGGTGTTGATGATTACTATTGGTGTATAAGGAATGTGACTTCAATACCATTAACAAAGCTCTGCTACCGAAAGGTGTCCATAACCTTGACAGAGTTTTTTGTTTCACCCATGGAACCATGATCCTTTGTGTATGCTTAGGAAGTGGTGTGCAATGTCAAAATGTAGGCCATTATGCTGGCTTGGTGACCAGTTAGCCATAATGCCATTCACCAGGAAGGAGAGAAAGGTGGGTAGGCCGGCTCATGATGAGACCTCCTATTCCAAGGGCTCTTTATTTCCTCTGATGTGCCTCTTGGATCATATCCCTGGTGTGGTGGCCATGGTGGGAATGCCACTTCACTTTCTTCCTTATGATCATGGTAGGCTGGCTCTTGATGAGACTTCCTATCCTGCATTTGACGACCCATAAGTTATATAAACTTTTTTCTCTTTTTTTTCATAAAGTACTCCCTATTTATACACAAAGGGTGGTTCAACACTCCTTAAGAGTAGGAATGGTGGAAGAATTCTTAACATCTCAATAGAAAAATACAGACCTTTTGTTCTTATTCCTTAATAATGATCAAAGAAGATTATGAGAATTTAAAAGGAACCAACATGATAAAGATAACCAATCATATCAGTATTAGTATAATAATGACAACAAAAATAATGGATAATTGTGTCCTTCCCTCTTTCCTCTTACCAATTCAGAGAAATTTCTTCTAAAAAATAGCGATTTTATATAATTTACTGATTTCAGTACGCTGTAGTTTTGTATCCATTGCATAAGTGTATAGCTGTGTTCCAAAAGACTTGAAACAACATGCATCTTTAAATTGGAACAACGAGGAGAACAAGCATAAGTAAAAGGAATACGAGAATGTTGTCGTTTCAAAAAGGAAGAGCAAAAGAATACAAGTGTTGTTCCTTTGAAAAAGGAATAGCAGAAAATGCAAGTGTCATTCTTTTGGAAAAGGAGCAGCAACAACCGAAAGTGTTGTTCCTTTGGAAAAGGAACAACAGAAAACAAAAATGTCGTTCCTTTGGAAAAGGAACAACAAAAATCAAAAGTGATGTTCCTTTGGAAAAGGAACAGCAGAAAGTGCAAATGTCGTTCCTTTGGAAAAGGAACAACAAAAATCACAAATGCGGTTCCTTTGGAAAAGGAACAACAAAAAATAAAAAGTGTTGTTCCTTTGGAAAAGGAACAGTAAAAAATCAAAAGTGTTGTTCCTTTGGAAAAGGAACAATAGAAAACGCAAATGTTGTTCCTTTGGAAAAGGAACAACAGAAAACGCAAATGCCGTTCCTTTGGAAAAGGAACAACAAAAATCAAAAGTGTTGTTCCTTTGGAAAAGGAACAGCAGAAAATGCAAATGCCGTTCCTTTGGAAAAGGAACAACGAAAATCAAAAGTGTTGTTCCTTTGGAAAAGGAACAACAGAAAGCAAAAGTGTTGTTCCTTTGGAAAAGGAACAACAAAAAATGAAAATGCCGTTCCTTTGGAAAAGGAACAACAAAATGAAAGTGAGAAAGGAACAACTGAAACAATAGGCCCCTGTCCCCCTGGTAACTCCGACAAAGCACTCGCATGAGAAATCCTCAAAGAAAATGGCGCGTGTGTGGACTGACAACGAGGAGAGCGATATCATGCATTGCTACCTGGAGAGTGCAAAGGAGGGTTTGGACTATTCCAAGAACAAGCCACAGTTTCTTGTAAAGAATAATGATTCATTGGCCCACAAGGAAAGTAACACCTAGCTGTATGAAAAGGTGAGGAGTATGAAAAGGAGTTATGATCCATAAAGAACAAGATGGCTCAAGGGAATATCAAAGAAGAAGCTTTTGTTTACAAGAGCTTGCATGAGAAGGAATTGTATAAGTTGTGGAAACAGGCATGGGGCTAGCAGCACGAGGAAGATCAGATGGAGGTACATCACACCGAGTTAGTTGGGGATGTTATGCACTATCCTTCTGCTAGAGAAGGCCAGACCTCGCCTGGAGACTGTGGGGAGGAAGACGAAGAAGAGGAGGAAGAAGTCGAGAGCGATGAAGGAACTATCACTGATAAGGAACCGAAGGTCTCCAGTATGGAGAAGGCCCCAGTTTCGAATCACATACCTGTCAAACCCCCGGTTTCGTCAAAGGAAATACCAAATAACAATTCGGAAGATAGGCTTGTCTACCAAACAATTATGATGGAAACCAGGAATATGGTGGTTGAGGTCATTAGAGATGTGAAGAAAATGGTTGAAACGTCTGAGGTAGAATTGAAGGCATTGCTGCTCAGTCACCTAGATTTGGCAAACGAAAATTCCAGATCCTAGTATTCACAAATGCTAGAGACAAAATAGTGAGAGGTTGAAATTTCCAAGATGCAGTCTGGTTTGAAGCAGGACACATTATCGCAGGAGAAATGCATCCCACATCTTGAATCGCTGAAGACATCAAGAAGCCATTCCAAATCCTAGTATTCGCATCTTTGCCTCTTAAATTTTGGCGGTAATGGAATAATTAGGCCAATAGGCCTTCCGTTGAATGAGTTTAGTCATCTACCTTTTGATTCTCCGATTGACATCTGGTGTCCAACTGGCATCTGGTTTAACCAAAATTGCTTTCCATTTTTTTCTCTCATCTTTCTACGTTCTGTTGTTCCAGTGCTCTTCCACGACCTATTGCAATAATGTTTCCGGGCTCTTCCACGACCTGCTGCAAACATCTGGCATTCAACTAGCATTTGGTTTAACCAAAATTGCTTTCCGTTTCTGTTCCTCCTCTTTCTGCTTTCTGCTCTTCCAGTGCTCTTCCACGACCTACTTCAATAATGTTTCTGGGCTCTTCCACGACCTGCTGTAATAATGTTTCTGGTTTCTGCTGTGCACTCTGTTGTGCATGACCTCCCTTGCTGCTTAACAATGAATTTAGCTCTCGGTTATTCAGTATACCCTGTTTACAACTCGATTCTGCTATACCCTGTTTATAGCTCCATTTTTCTGTTTAGAAGTTGTTCGTTCAGGTGCTCAGAGTTCTTATGTTCAAAGTTCAGTGGTTAGTGCTCTCAAGACTCACTTTTTTGATCCCATTCTCTCTGATTTTGCTTACACCATTATAATCTCAATCCAGTGTTTTGTTGTGGGTTTTTTAGGGCAGGTACAGGTTAAATCAATTTTCTACGTCGAATAAATCAGTTTTCTGCTTCGAATTTGTAAGCCTTGCAGGTACTAATGTAGCCCATTTTCCTGGCTGTATTAAGTTCTTTCTTGGCATCTGCACTCTGAATATTAATGATATTGAAATTTTCATTAAAATCTCTGAACCTACTACTGTTGATGGCAAAGATGACGAGCTTGCTTTCCTAGAGGTCATTCAAAGGGTTTTTGTCTCAGTTCGGTATTGAAACCCTTTGTCTCTGTAAATTCCTAACTAATTTGGCAGCAAAAGCCCATCTGCTCCTTGCTTACCATAAACTTTAAGGTGGATAGAGTTTTGGACTAAGTTAGTTGGGAAAAGGCAGAGCTCCTCGTTCCTCCTCCTCCTCTTCTTCTTCTAAGGTGGGCATTGACCTGGCAAAATCGACAGCCGAAGAGAAAAGAGATGATAATCATTTGTAGTGCAGAAGCATGCTTGAATGGATGCTCTGCTACTTGGAGGAATTAGCAACATTGCTCAGGAATGGGGGTTGGAGAGAAGAAGACATCAATGACATAGTTCAAGTGTCTTCAACCCCTTTGGATCCAGACAACATTTTGTTTAAGAGCTAAGCTGTTTTGGAGGGAATGCTATTGAAAGCTGATTCCATGTCCGATTGTCTTAGAAGAGTAGGATGGAGTTCACAGGATGTCTCCGAGGCTTTCGATTTTGATTTTGAAATAACAGAACCTAGAAGGCCTGCTAAGACGCTGTCTCATGAGTTTGTTCAGAGAATTGGTAAACTTGCCGAATATGTTGGTCAGCCTTAGCAATATGTTGGTCAGGCAGAGCCTTATTTCCATTGTTGGGGTTTCAGCCAAACCCATGTCAATCCGTATCATCATCTTATAAGGTCTTCCTAAACTCAGCAAACCCTTAGATTCCTCTATTCTTGTAACGTTGCATACTTCTCCCTTTTTTGATAAATGGGCCTCCCATATCTGCCATTAATCGGGCAATATGCCATAGTGAATTATTGTTATCTTTCATGGTCTACTTATTTGTCTATCATTCTTTACTCCCTTTTGCTACTTTGTGTTATGATTCTGAACATTGTGGCTAGAACAGAGTCCAGACCATGGTCGAAGTATTGAAAATTGGAGGCTAGCACTCAGGACCTACCCTTAGCCCATGGGATGTTCTTCCTCAAAGCAGGACTTACCCCTAGCCTATGGGGTGTTCTTCCTGAAAGCAAAACTTAACCCTCACCTGTGGGGTGTTCTCCCTTAAAACAGTACTCACCCCCACAGCCTGTGGGGTCTTCTCCCTTAAAGCTATATGCCCCTTTCATGATGCCACCCTTATTTGTATCAAATGAAGGTGTGAATTGCTACCTCCATTACATAAGAAAGAAGTTGGAATTTCTACCTCCATTTATAGAAGAAAGCAGACTCTCCAAAGCTATTGTCACCTACCTCTCCATGTCCCATGCCTACTTCCACCACAGGATTGCACTCAAACAGTAAAATGTAGACTGTTAGAAAATGTATGTAGCTTGATAAACATATTTGTTTGTCCTCAACTATAGGATGTGGTTCAGTAGGTGTTTGCTTGTTTCTATATATGATTTCCATCATCTGAGGTCTAATGTCTGTCTTCATGCTGAAAAGCTATGAACTTGTGATTGTTATTTGTTCACCACTTTTATTTCTTCATCATGTTCAGCAGACTATTGCATCCTCTTTTTTGGATTGAATTATTTAAATACTATTTCTTTTATGTTTTCAGCAAATTATTTCATCCTTTTTTTGGATTGCATATATTGGTAGCATTTTGGTATCAGGACTAACATTTTATTGGCTATAAAGGACTTTAGATTTATTAGGTTGACTATGTATTGAATTTCCTATATTTAATAGATGTTTCCGTTTTATTTTTTATTTATTTTTTATTTTCCTGAAAAAACTATGTTAATGTCTTTTTGGTTTGTTGTCACTTAACCTATCTCCCCCATACTAATAACTATGTTAATGTCTTTTTGGTTTGTTTTCACTTAACTTATCTCCCCCATATTGATATGTAAAACATCTTACTGTTAATACATCATTTGGCTATAAAGGACTTTAGCTTTATTAGGTTGACTATGTACTGAATTTCCTATATTTAGTAGATGTTTTAGTGTTATGAAAAAACTATGTTAATTTTTTTGGTTGGTTGTCACTTAACCTATCTCCCCATACTGATATGTAAAACATCTTACTGTTAATACATCATTTGCGACAAATTGATAAAAAAAAGGTTATGGAGACAACAAGTGTGATGATGAGAAAATTATGAAAACAATTGTGTGTCATACATGTTTTTAAGGTACTGTAAAAGGTGTCCTCGACTGTACCCTGATCATTTCCAGGATTTTCCCGTTTGCAGACTATAAGGATCTTTGAGTTGCTTGGGCTATTTCCAAATTTGCACAATATGTACCTTGTCGCTGAATGTTATTAACAGACATTTTGTCAATGTGGTCTAGCTTGGGTGGTTAATATGAGAGGTTGTACTCCTCCCCATCTAGGTTGGATTTCTGCTTGTGACATGCTTACCCCTTTTGGGGGCTGTCTGTCATTGGAAGGAGTCATATTAGGTGGATTTTTCTAGGTAGTAAGAGGATGCATAACTTATGTAGAACAAGATAACAAATGTAGATAAAGGGAGGGAAAGTCATATTATGTTTATGGGCTGAGTTCCTTTATGAACAATGAACCAAATTGAGAAAATCATGATTGCATTAAGCAAGGCTTGAGTGGAGTAGCAACAGAGGGTATCCCATGTTGTAGACCAATTTGACTTCTAGAGGTGGGGGTATTGTGGGAAAAATAAGATGAGTCCAAATTAATATCACATGGATCTTTTGATGAACTAGTAGTTGTACACTGACAACACCTACAAGTCATTACCAGAGAGTGATTAATATTCGGTTTAACCCATGCTGGGCACATGCACAAAGCATAGCTTTCCATCAGTCGGCATGTTTAGGCAGATTCTGAGCACGTTATAAGAGTTTTAGAAACATCATTATAGTTTCTAGAAGGTTTAGACATGTACCTTACATACATAGCATGGAATTTACGTAGAACATTTTTAATTTATGCCAAAACATGTTAAAAAATTTTGTTCTACCAAATGTGCAAAATATATACCTTCTGCCT
>APFE030517307.1:10932-26652 GCA_000404065.3 Pinus taeda | reverse complement strand
ACATAGTTCAAGTGTCTTCAACCCCTTTGGATCCAGACAACATTTTGTTTAAGAGCTAAGCTGTTTTGGAGGGAATGCTATTGAAAGCTGATTCCATGTCCGATTGTCTTAGAAGAGTAGGATGGAGTTCACAGGATGTCTCCGAGGCTTTCGATTTTGATTTTGAAATAACAGAACCTAGAAGGCCTGCTAAGACGCTGTCTCATGAGTTTGTTCAGAGAATTGGTAAACTTGCCGAATATGTTGGTCAGCCTTAGCAATATGTTGGTCAGGCAGAGCCTTATTTCCATTGTTGGGGTTTCAGCCAAACCCATGTCAATCCGTATCATCATCTTATAAGGTCTTCCTAAACTCAGCAAACCCTTAGATTCCTCTATTCTTGTAACGTTGCATACTTCTCCCTTTTTTGATAAATGGGCCTCCCATATCTGCCATTAATCGGGCAATATGCCATAGTGAATTATTGTTATCTTTCATGGTCTACTTATTTGTCTATCATTCTTTACTCCCTTTTGCTACTTTGTGTTATGATTCTGAACATTGTGGCTAGAACAGAGTCCAGACCATGGTCGAAGTATTGAAAATTGGAGGCTAGCACTCAGGACCTACCCTTAGCCCATGGGATGTTCTTCCTCAAAGCAGGACTTACCCCTAGCCTATGGGGTGTTCTTCCTGAAAGCAAAACTTAACCCTCACCTGTGGGGTGTTCTCCCTTAAAACAGTACTCACCCCCACAGCCTGTGGGGTCTTCTCCCTTAAAGCTATATGCCCCTTTCATGATGCCACCCTTATTTGTATCAAATGAAGGTGTGAATTGCTACCTCCATTACATAAGAAAGAAGTTGGAATTTCTACCTCCATTTATAGAAGAAAGCAGACTCTCCAAAGCTATTGTCACCTACCTCTCCATGTCCCATGCCTACTTCCACCACAGGATTGCACTCAAACAGTAAAATGTAGACTGTTAGAAAATGTATGTAGCTTGATAAACATATTTGTTTGTCCTCAACTATAGGATGTGGTTCAGTAGGTGTTTGCTTGTTTCTATATATGATTTCCATCATCTGAGGTCTAATGTCTGTCTTCATGCTGAAAAGCTATGAACTTGTGATTGTTATTTGTTCACCACTTTTATTTCTTCATCATGTTCAGCAGACTATTGCATCCTCTTTTTTGGATTGAATTATTTAAATACTATTTCTTTTATGTTTTCAGCAAATTATTTCATCCTTTTTTTGGATTGCATATATTGGTAGCATTTTGGTATCAGGACTAACATTTTATTGGCTATAAAGGACTTTAGATTTATTAGGTTGACTATGTATTGAATTTCCTATATTTAATAGATGTTTCCGTTTTATTTTTTATTTATTTTTTATTTTCCTGAAAAAACTATGTTAATGTCTTTTTGGTTTGTTTTCACTTAACTTATCTCCCCCATATTGATATGTAAAACATCTTACTGTTAATACATCATTTGGCTATAAAGGACTTTAGCTTTATTAGGTTGACTATGTACTGAATTTCCTATATTTAGTAGATGTTTTAGTGTTATGAAAAAACTATGTTAATTTTTTTGGTTGGTTGTCACTTAACCTATCTCCCCATACTGATATGTAAAACATCTTACTGTTAATACATCATTTGCGACAAATTGATAAAAAAAAGGTTATGGAGACAACAAGTGTGATGATGAGAAAATTATGAAAACAATTGTGTGTCATACATGTTTTTAAGGTACTGTAAAAGGTGTCCTCGACTGTACCCTGATCATTTCCAGGATTTTCCCGTTTGCAGACTATAAGGATCTTTGAGTTGCTTGGGCTATTTCCAAATTTGCACAATATGTACCTTGTCGCTGAATGTTATTAACAGACATTTTGTCAATGTGGTCTAGCTTGGGTGGTTAATATGAGAGGTTGTACTCCTCCCCATCTAGGTTGGATTTCTGCTTGTGACATGCTTACCCCTTTTGGGGGCTGTCTGTCATTGGAAGGAGTCATATTAGGTGGATTTTTCTAGGTAGTAAGAGGATGCATAACTTATGTAGAACAAGATAACAAATGTAGATAAAGGGAGGGAAAGTCATATTATGTTTATGGGCTGAGTTCCTTTATGAACAATGAACCAAATTGAGAAAATCATGATTGCATTAAGCAAGGCTTGAGTGGAGTAGCAACAGAGGGTATCCCATGTTGTAGACCAATTTGACTTCTAGAGGTGGGGGTATTGTGGGAAAAATAAGATGAGTCCAAATTAATATCACATGGATCTTTTGATGAACTAGTAGTTGTACACTGACAACACCTACAAGTCATTACCAGAGAGTGATTAATATTCGGTTTAACCCATGCTGGGCACATGCACAAAGCATAGCTTTCCATCAGTCGGCATGTTTAGGCAGATTCTGAGCACGTTATAAGAGTTTTAGAAACATCATTATAGTTTCTAGAAGGTTTAGACATGTACCTTACATACATAGCATGGAATTTACGTAGAACATTTTTAATTTATGCCAAAACATGTTAAAAAATTTTGTTCTACCAAATGTGCAAAATATATACCTTCTGCCTGAATGTTATTGAAACACATTTCTTAATGGGTTTTACGTTGTGTAAGAAACATGTGTAATTTTCCTACAAGGATCGCATATCATGTGCGAACAACATATTGTTGAAAGGATCAGTATTAGATATGGCTAGCAAATGTTTCTATTTCATACATGTTTTAAAGGCACTGTAAGAGGTGTCCTCGACCATACCCTGATCATTTTTGGGATTTTCCCGTTTGCAGACTATAAGGATCTATGAGACACTTGAGCTATTTCCAAATTTGCACAATATGGACCTTGTCGCTGAATCTTATTAATAGACATTTTGTTAATGTGATCTAGCTTGGGTGGTTAATATGAGAGGTTGTTCTCCTCCCCATCTAGGTTGAATTTCTGCTTGTGACATGCTTACCCATTTTGGGGGTTGTCTGTCTTTGGAAGTATTAATATTAGGTGGATGTGTCTAGGAATTAAGAGGATACATCGCTTATGCAAAGAAAGATAACAAATGTAGATCAAGGGAGGGAAAGACATATTATGTTTATGGGCTGAGTTTCTTTAAGAATAATGAACCAAATTGGGAAACTCATGATTGCATCAAGGAAGGCTTGAGTGGAGTAGTGACAGAGGGTATCACATGTTGTAGACCAATTTGGCTTTTGTAGTTGGGGATATTGTGGGAAAAATCAGATGAGTCCAAATCAATAGTTCACTAACTCCCGTGTTTTGTGATGCTAAAAAATAACTTATAGCCTTATCTGTTACAAAATGCTTCTCCATCAACAAAAGGGGCATTCTACATCTGCAAGTGAATGGATTTATTTGGATTTCCATCACTCAGAGGGAGGGGCCTGCAAACAGCTTTGTATTCTACATGTTAATCAGGTAGACCTAATGAGTTTGATCAAGGACAGGGTTAATATGAGAGGTTGTTCTCCTCCCCATCTAGGTTGAATTTGTACTTGTGACATGCTTAACCCTTTTGGGGGCTGTCCGTCTTTGGAAGGATTCACATTAGGTGGGTGTGTCTAGGTACTAAGAGGATACATAACTTATGCAAAGCAAGATAACAAATGTAGATCAAAGGAGGGAAAGGCATATTATGTTTATGGGCTGAGTTCCTTCAAGAACAATGAACCAAAATGGGAAACTCATGATTGCATTAAGCAAGGCTTGAATGGAGTAATGACAGAGGGTATCCCATGTTGTAGACCAATTCGACTTCTGGAGCTAGGGATATTGTGGGAAAAATCAGATGAATCCAAATTAATATCACATGGATATTTTGATGAACTAGTAGTTGTACCTAAGCTAACCTTAACTGAAAACACCTACAAGTCATTACCAACTCCCGTGTTTTGTGATGCTAAAAAATAACTTATAGCCTTATCTATTACAAAAATGCTTCTCCATTAACAAAAGGAGCATTCTACATCTGCAAGTGAATGGATTTATTTGGATTTCCATCACCCACAGGGAGGGGGCTGCAAAAAGCTTTGCATTCTACATGTTAATTAGGTAGATCTAATGAGTTTGATCAAGGACAGGGTTTCCCACATAGGTTCCTTGAAATATGATACACCTTTGAATGGACTAGGCACTATGCATATATTATAGAAGACAACTTTTGATATTTGTTTCTATGGTGTTCACGTAGCATATCTATATTTGATAGAGTTGGTTCAAAGCATAAAGTTTTTGGAAGATTATATAAATCTGCCCTATTCTTTGCTTAAATATGCCTACCATAAATCTGAAAATGGGGTCGCTGAAGGGCATCCTATGTTATCATCACTTGAAAGAATACTTAGATCATATTTCTTGCCTCAGAGTGATCACAAGGTCTTGGTTGTGTCCATAAAAAGTGCATTTTCCTCTCTACGCAAGAAAATACCTATAATAGGCTTGAAGCGTCCTGAACTTGATTGGGATTAGGGAGAAAATTTGGACAAGTTCAATCAGGCAATTTTGGACATATCAGTCAGCATGTTTAGGCATATTCTGAGCACATTATAAGAGTTTTAGAAACATTGTTACAGTTTCTAAAAGGTTTAGACATGTACCTTACATACATAGCATGGAATTTACGTAAAACATTTTTAATTCATGCCAAACATGTTAAAAAAAATTGTTCTACAAGGTCAGCTCATCTTTAATAGTGGTGTGAATGACAATTCACTCTCATATCTTGTGCCCTTATTATTGTTTCACCATCAAAAGTTAGCCTTGTTAGATTAGATTCCGCATTCACATCATAATTTTCTTTACTAGAATTTTGTGCTATGGTGAATTTGATGAATTGCAGGTACTACTATCACAGAAAAAAGAATCCCTCAGTTAATATTATGGAGCCAACCTTGACTACGAATGCCATTCCTCTGTTGCTAAATGGTTCCACTGAGATTCAACCACTACTCCAGATAATCGATGTTGGTTATGTTACCTCATTAAAAACAACATCCTCACACTTCCACATTACTCTATATGATGGAACACATCAACACAAGACTTTGCAACCATCTGCATATAGCCCACAAGTTACATCTGAAGACATCCAAATTGGCTCAATAATTCTGCTTAAAAAAGTAGCTTGCATGGTGCTCCAAAACTCCTCGTAAGGCCCAATATTTGAAATTACCCTCTTCTATTTTTTGTCTTCTATATGCTTCTTGCATTCCAAAATAAGAAAAAAGAAAATGGAATTTTCATTAATTCTTTTCTCATTTGTTTACATAAGGTCCATCCGAGTGGTTGAGCTTGAAGTTGTGATGCGTACAACATCATTGACCAAGGACTCATCAACACTACTACATGCAAAGGTAGGTACATTCGAGTATAGCTCTTCATCAACAGAAGATACCTTTCCCTCTATAGTTACTTTGCTAATTAAGACAACAACTACAACAATTCCATTCAAGGCACTCAATCCTTATCGAAAGTATTGGTCAATCCAAGGTAGAGCATCTACAAAAACAACATTGAAGACTTACAACAATGTGCGAGGCTCAGGAAAAGTTTTTGGATATGACCTTATCAATCGTGATAAGGAAGGGATCCACCTTTCTGCATTTGCTGAATTCGCTGAATCTCTTTACAGTCTAATTCAAGTTGGCCAGCTATACATTGTTTCAAATGGTACATTTAAAGAAGCAAACCCAAACTACAACCACCTCAAGAACAAATGGGAAATTTACTTGTTTGCTGCTTCCACTATCAATCCATGTCCCATAGATGATCCAACTTTTCCTTACTAGAGCTTTCACTTCAAGACTATCGCTGAAATAAAAAGTGCAAGTCCAAATACGAATGTGGATGTCATTGGTGTTGTTACCTCCACCTCACCTGCATCAACAATTCGACGAAAAGACAGAAGTGAAACATTAAGGAAAACACTCATATTAAAAGACAAGTTGGGTTTTAGCATTGATGTAACATTATGGGGAGACCATTGTGACTCTATAGGACAAAACCTTGCTGAATTCTACTATTTTTACAACCCACCAATCCTTGCAATCAAAGTAGGTCGTGTATCTGAATTCAATGGCACCACAATAGGGACGATATCAACAAGCACTCTCATCATAAATCCACAAGTTGAAGAAACTCATCAGCTACATGCATGGTTCCGTGAAACAGGTTATAACTCTTCTTCTCCATCTTTGAGTAGAAACTATGGTGTTGCTTCGAAACATGCCCTACCACGAAAGAGGTTTCATGAAATTGTTGACATGCAAACCTTCGATAAAGCAATATGGGTTTTAGTTCATGCAATAATAACTGCTCTTCACATGGACAACTTCTACTTTCTAGCATGTCCATTAGATTTGAATGGAAAACAATGCATGAAGAAGGTTGTGGAGAATTCTAACAATCTGTGGCATTGTACAAAATGTAATGGCGACTTCCCAGAATGTGAATACCATTACAAACTTAAAATTGAGCTACATGACCACACCGGGCACCTACAAAATGTCACAACTTTCAATGACGCATGAAACGAGCTCATGGGCTTCATGGAAAAAGACCTATTCCTTCTTTCTATTGAACCAACTGATCTCAGGAAATCTGTGGCCAAATTTCGGGATGTCGCTTCCTGCTAACACTTTCCATTAAAGCAGATTACTTCAACGATGTTGAGTGCTTGCAACCAGTACTGATAAAATGAGAAGAAATTCAATATGCCTCTGCATGCAAAGAAGCCCTCAATGACATTCAAGCAATGTTCACTTCAAAACGACTTGTTGTTTGCCGCCTTTGAAATTTTCTTTAGGGTCTTTTCAAACACTACTGTTTGTACATAAGCAAACATTTCTGTATAGCTCTTTGTTTCTTATTGTTGTAAATTACATCCATGTTATTATGATGCACACTTTCGCTGCAAATACTCTCTTCCAGTTATTCCAAAATATGTATGTTTATCCCTTTTCATTTTACATAATATAGATATCAACATTTGTAAAGACTTACTACATAAGTTTTCCGTTCGTTGTTTACATGGCTATACATTGATCTCTTGCTTGCTAAACTATTCATGCTATCATTCAATCTTTAAAAAAAAATGAAGAAGAAGGAAGCAAAATATTGGTTATCTTGCTTTTCTCCTCTCAATAATAGATGCCATAATAACATATGTTTTTATAATACTCCTAATTGCATGTTTTTCCTTTTACTTATTCTACTTACACTTCACCGATGTTCAAATAAAAAAAATTAATTCTAAAACTTGTAATACATTCTCCAAACATGCAATACTCGTTTATGAAAACTAACAATATTTATTTGTACATGTTTAGATATGCCAAAAAACAATCAAAATGCGGACAAAAACGAGCAGCGCTGTCTTCTTTATGCACAACAAAAGGATACAATAAATGCACGACAACGATTCCTTTATAAAAACTGCAACAACCCTACTACTTCCTCTACAACCCTTCCCACCTCAATTGCTCTCCCAACAATACAAACCAACCCACCTCATATTCATCAAATCCAATATAACCCTCCCCTTAATGAAGAACATCGTCACTTTCGACAAAAGGATTGATGAAATTTCTACCATGCATGTTTGCACAATATGCAAAGAATCATACCCAGGAATGAAAACAAAACTTTTACACGGTAGACTTTCTTGTTTTCGTTGTGCATCATCTAATTCTACCAATCGTTTTTCTGAACTAAACAACATGAACCCTGGTGAACAACCCTATGTCCTTCAACAATTAACACAAGTTGAAGAAATGATCATTGCATGTGTAAACCCCATTCTACAAGTCACTCATGCCCATGGTGGTCAATACAAATATAGTGGCCATACAATTAGCTTCCCTCAAGACATCACTACTATTGCCAAATACTTACCTTGAATGATTTTGACTTAGATATCCTCATTGTGAAAAGGAAAAATCCATGTAAAAAGGCTTATGAATTCTTTGTTTGCAAATCACGTGTCCTTGCAACACTTGAATACAAAATAGAAAATGACCCTTACTACAATGATGTTCAATTCAATTCATCTGCAATTTTTGCACTACCAGATCACCCTACATATATTTCTTCTCTTCTCCATAATGTAACCACCTCCTCTTTTGAACCCCATCAAACCACTACTGATTCTACTTATGATACTGATGTCATGCTACCTCCATTAGAAATCCAACCCTCTTCTTTCGTTCCATTACTCCCAAATTCATGTACTGAGATTGAGCACATTTGTAATTATTTGCACTTGACCCATTCAAATTCAACAAGCTCTATTGATTGGCCTCCAATATCTTTAACAACTATGAATGAATACAACACCATAGGCCTCTTTGCCATGGCATTCCCCACACTCTTCCCTACAGGCATTGCCATGATCATGTAACCAAGACTTACAAAAGTTGAGATGCATGAATATGCTCTGCACTTGCTACACTACCATGATAACCAATTTGGCCAACACCCAAGATTCCGCTACTATCTTTATAACATACTAATGCGCCAATGTAGCCAAACATTTGCTAGTATTTTTGTGAAGAAGTACATTGAGAACAACTTGCCAACAACGATTTTGGACCTACGATAATGTCTTCGTGACTCTCCAGATTCAAGATTGCCAGAGCAAATAATGTGTTTTGGTTCAGGCCTACGAGGAACACGGTATTCCTAGAACAAACGACGATCTGAGTTGATTGACATGATCATGCAAATAGGAAGTCCGACATTCTTTTTCACTCTCAGTGCAGCTGATACTAAATGGCATGACTTGCACATGATCATGCCTGCCAGTGTTCCTTCCAGTTCAGACAACCACTTCCAATGGAAAATTCAAAACATAATTAAAAACCCACATCTAACATCCCAATATATGCATTGTAGATTTACAATTTTCCTCAAAGAAATCCTGCAAAAAGGCCTCCACGCAATAGACTACTGGTGCAGGTATTTTTTAATATCCATTTCCCTCTACGTTAATTTTCTACGTTGCATATATATGTTCTAACCAAATTTTACCTTCATATTATATTCAGATATGAATGGAAACATAGAGGATCTGCACACATTCATGGCTTCCTCTGGTTGCAAAATG
This sequence comes from Pinus taeda, assembly GCA_000404065.3. Classification (NCBI taxonomy): domain Eukaryota; kingdom Viridiplantae; phylum Streptophyta; class Pinopsida; order Pinales; family Pinaceae; genus Pinus; species Pinus taeda. Next base: position 17,533 of record APFE030517307.1, on the reverse strand, counting down.
CACCGAACATGGACAGAATTGACTGGAACAATGCATTAGAAGTTGCTAATGCACATAAATATTTTGACCACTACGTAACTGCCTCAAATCCACGTCAGGTAGAACACCGAAATATTCCGCTTCACTAATCAACAATTCATAACCCATGTCTTCTTGACACAACATCAATATTCAAGTCCAATTAGTCTGAAGACTATATAGAGCTTGTCAACTGCGTTCAATGTCATACAAAGTGTCATGAATCTTCTTGTCTTTGCAAGAAAGACAATGTACTTAGTTGTCATTCTAGACTACTGTGGGAGTTGAAGTCCACATCTTCACCTTTCATTGATGATAAAGTTCATAAAACCTACGTCCCTGTTCGCAATGATGAAAGACTGAATATTCACAATGCCGACCTACTCTCTATCTGGAGAGAAAATGTTGATTGTCAACCAGTCCTATCTCGCCATGCTGTGTTAAAATATATTTCAAAGTATGCAGAAAAAGCAAAAACAAGATCTGAGAGCTACCATCAAATGCTATCATGCCTTTCACAAAGTGCCATTCCAGAAGCACCTAATGTTGTTGTTATCCGAAAACTCCTTATAGAAACCATTGTAGATAAAGACATTGGAGCGCAAGATTTCTTTGAATGTCAACAAGACTGTTTTCAAACGTGTTTCACAAGATATTGAGAATCCCCATACGACACCAAACTTTATCCTTGCATACATGAACAAGCCTGTTTCATTGGATCATTGCCCCACCTTGAAGTTGCATGCTCATGGTCATATTCTGCCTGTCGGAAAAAAAACTAATGGAAACACATATTCCCTCCAATGATTGTACATGTCCTGCCCTGCTACAATGTCATTCCTTCCTATGATGATCCTTCTTATGCCACTTTTTGCTGGAGTGAATTACTATTGTATTTACCCTTCCGCACACTCCCCAATGATATTGGTTCAACTGATGGATATATACTTGCACACTGGGAACAAAAAAAAGGGTACATATACACCATGGCATGTCCATCGAGAAATTGAGAACCCACAAACCCCACATACTGAAGATCAAACTACCCCCGACAACCCTCCTGATTCCATGCAGATGAATGAATGACAAATCCTCTCTCAGCTCACCCAGGTTACAATATTGCAGTTTATGACCTTGACATGATTGGCTACCACGACTTTGATGGCAACCAAAATTGGTCACATACTACTATCCCTCTCCACTTGCAAGAAACTACCATAAATTTCGTTGAATTCAACCACTCAACTATTCAAAACCAACATCATTCTTTTTCTAACCTTCCCCAAGATCACACATTGTCTCCTACCCAAAACATAGCTTTTACCACTATTTTTTCACACTTTAAAACCCCTTCGCCAAAACCCCCACGCAAAATCATCATACAAGGAACAACTGGGATAGGAAAATCCCATTTGATTAAATGTCTGCACCATGCATTTGTGGAAAATTCACCAACAAAAAATAACACTTTGTTGTTAGTTGCACCAATCGGCGTTGCAGCTTTGAACATAAATGCCCTCACAATTCACTCTTCCCTTTGTATCCCTATCCAAACAATGCATCCTCTTGAAGGCCAGCCACTCCTACAACTACAAGAGAAACTCCGAAATGTAGAATACATTCTCATTGATGAAACGAGCTTCATTGGTCCAAAAATGCTTTTTCGCATTGATGATCATCTAAGAGAGGCATTCCCTCTTCACCAAAATGCACCATTTGGTAATCGCTCAATTATCCTTGTCGGAGATTTAAGCCAGCTACCACCTATAAAAGGCATTCCTTTATATGCTGGGACATCACGTGGCACTGCATTTTGGTGCAACTTTGACACATTCATAACACTCTCAACCATTTTTCGTCAACAAGGAGCTAGCCCGTCCCAGGTTGGCTTTTTGCCTCACAAATCTTAGAAATGGAATATCTACACTTGAAGATTGGCAACACCTAATGTCAAGGACAAGTTCCTCTCTTACACATGAAGAGCAATGCACATTTGAAGAATCCATGCACCTATATGAAACGAACAACTCAGTTTTCTTTCATAATAAGAAAATGATTAAAAAATTGAACATCCCAGTCGCGCTTTGCTCTATAGAACAACAAAGGAAGAAAACTTCTACTACAACGGAAGATGAGCATTTGCCTGCAAAAGTGCTCTTATGCAACAAACAAAAAGTCATGCTCACCAGCAAATTATGGGTACATACAGGCCTCGTCAATGGTGCACTTGGGAAAGTCATCTCAATATTTTATTCAATTGGCTCAAAGCCCCCAGAATTACCATCCTTCGTGGTTGTCGACTTTAGGCAATACAAAGGAACACCATGGGACATTTCACACCCAACATATGTACCCATTTATCTCATCACAAGGGGTACACACCATCAAATATCACTTCAAATGGCATGGGATTTAATGATACACAAGTCACAAGGAATGACATTAGACAAAGCAACAGTAGACATCAACACCAAAGAACGACAAGGGCTAACGTTCACTGCAATTTCAAGAGTGCGGTCATTGGCAGACATTCAAATCAATCCAGCATTTCCATTCTCATGCATTGCACAAATGCACGAGAATCCATAGCTTAAGCGTAGACGTCAAGAGGAATCATTGCTCGCATCAAAACTATGCAAGAGAATACACTCTACCCAATCGTACAACCTGTCTTCCAGAATTACCCACATGGTAAACACCACTTACTACATAACCAAATTTCACATACATTTGCTTGCTATTACATTTAACCTCATATGATTTTATATTAGTTTGAAAATGTTTATTTTATTTCAAATATTCAAAAAAAATGTTTTCCACTAAGAACGGAAAGGTCTAGCATTCGCTGCAATTTAAAAATTTCTTTAAAAAATTATTTATTTTACTTCATTTCTTAAAAAAATTCTTTTAGCAAACACATCCATTGTCACTTACAATATTTTCTTTTTTGATGGCAACATGTATGGATACAACCTACCTACGAATGTTGTATGAGTATTGCCAAGAAATTCAGCAACAAGAACTTACATTACAAGATATGCATGCAAGGATCCTGCCCCAACAATCACTGCTTCTTTACCGTTTGTGTCCAACCATTGAATTGTTAAAGAAGATAAGAAAAATACTCAAGAAAACAATTCACATCCATGAAAGGAACGCACATAGGAAAATGTGGCATCAATTGCAGGAACAAATCACACAATTTGGCACCACAATAAACATTAATTGGTGTTATCGATGCCATGCCCCATCATGCATATATGATTAGCTACGCATTGTCAATTACATCTATATGTCATAGAATGCTTTTATTGTATATATGTTTAGAAGTCAAAGAATACTTTCATTGTATATATCTTTAGTTATTACCTACCAAACACGTCTCTATGTGTAGACCATATGTAAAATTTCAAGAAATACATTGCAAAGCATGTAACTGTCTTCTGTAGCATTGCTTGTGAAAAACCACAAAAGCAAGTGAAATATTTAGAAGTATTCAAGTGAAATGCAACAGTCATGCTTCTAAATATTTAGTTCACTCATCAGTGGTGTTTTTTTCTAGTTGAAAAAGTTTCACTTGCTTTATAAATCTTTTATGCAACAAAGAACTAGCATTTTTATAAAGTTACTAGACTTTATTTGGCTTGGGACATGTTTTGGTTCACTAGTTAAACTTGAATCAAAACTGGGCAAATATTTGCCAATCAACCTGGAAATGATTCAACATATAGAAAATTAGAAAAATTATAGATTTTCATGAAAAATAATTTTTTTCTTTCAATTTAGAATTTATTAGCCCCAAGTTGAATCAAATTGGTCCAATGGGTAGGTCAAATGGGCCTTGGCCAGGTCATCCCAGTCAAACTTGGGTTTGGGTGGTTGGGAACTGACCTGACCTAGTTTGGGTGGTAGGTTGGGTAGAAGTGCCAGTTCCAAGATTTATCAGATAATGTTAAAGTTTCAAACAAAACTTTAGCTACACTTTTAGAATTCAATCATTGTAGAATGCATGGAAAAAAGATTTTTTTTTCTATCTGTAGTTTGCCTTAACACAACCTTATTGTTTTGTTCTAATGGCCTAACATCTACCAATTATCATGTTTACACTTAAGTTCTCTTTATCAGTGGAGTTACAGTGTGTAGGTTTGCTAAGTGTTTGATCTTCACTTTATGTGTTTATTGTATCCTTTATTATACCCATTCATCTCAAAACTAGTGGCTGTTGGCTTGGTATCACTTATGACTATATACTTTAAACTGCCTTGTACATTTCCAGTACATACCCTATTCAAAAGAGCTTGGTGAGGCTGCCATGATGTCTGGCATATGGTGATTAACTGAAAGGATTTAGTTCAATGTCTTTGTTAGGTGTTTCCACGCAAAGTAAGTTGAAGTCTTCATCAACAGATCTAACTCAAGAAGATGCTCAAATGAACTCCAGGCTTTATGCCTTCTATATATTTCAAAACTATAAAACTTTATTGTGTTCAGTAGCACAGATCAAGCTTACCTTCTATGGTTGGTGTTTTCAACTTTGCATGCATTCATGTTGAATGTGATGTCTTAATAGAAAAAATTCTCTTGTGCGGTTGTCCAGTTCAACTCCTTCTGCTTGAATGCATGTGTGTATTCTGACCTTAAACATGCTTAAGCTAAGGTAGTGAGAAAATACACTCTAGTGGTTAGATTGGAACTATATTTTTCTTTTCTTGCACAAGAGCATCGTATTTGCTTGCTTTATGCCTTATCTTCTTAAGTTTTTTATGAACTTCGAAAATGCAAATTGCAATGGAATCATTGCCAGCTATTCTTTTGAACAGATTGTTTTTCTTAGGCTCCACAATAGCTTTTCTCCTATTACATTACATTTATAGTGGATGTTAAAGACAACCAGTTGCTATATCTACATACTATAAATATTTTTAAGATACTTTTACATGGTTACTTCATTTTGTATGCCTTTTCTAACTGGTTTGAGCCTTCGTTGCTTGAATTTTCTTGTTTTGAAATTAGAGTTTTTTTGTTGGAATAACAATAATTATAAATAGGTGCACTAATATACAATAATTATAAATATACAATGAAACCAGCTATTGATATGATCAAAACATTTTGAAATGGTCTATTTGTCATTCCCAATATAGCAACTAACAAGAAAAATGTGCTTCTTGGTTAACGTGTTAGGATAGGTAATCAATGTTTAATTGAAGCATGTTTGGGTAAGTCAAGGCATTTGCTTATTAATAATTAATGCTGATTTTGGTATTCAAGATCATTTATTGATCACAATCACATTTTGAGACGCTGAAATCTCTCAAAAGCACAAATACATCTTTGAACATTTTCCTTGGCAGCTGAACAAACTGCTTGTAGGCTGCAATGTCAGTCATATATTCTACCCTTCGAAGAGTTCATCTATCTTAACCATCTTTACCAGTGGGGAGCCACTATAAGCTACAAGCTTGTAATATTGGCCAAGTTGGTTTAAGTAGGCAAACTACAAAGTTTCCACACAATTGAGTATATTTGTTGCTGCATATTTAGTATTTAGATTTCATGCCCCCCCTTGGAGCAGGTGGCTACCTAGGAACTCCTTTCCAAAACAAAACAGTTGTATAGTTGTGTAAGTGCAAAAGCTTTTTCTGATTGGTGCTATCCCATAAGAAGAAATTTAGAAATGCTGATGCATATGCTTTAGTTAGATAACCCAGTGTGCTTGCTTGCATACTTATAAATATTTTGTTTAAGGTGAAGTCACCATAAACAAGTTGATGCATCAACTTGTAGCATCTTATTAGCTAACAGACTATTTATGTCAAGGCTACAAGGATGCTAGAAAATCATCCTTATCTGTTTATGTATGAGTGTCTCTGCCATCCTTTTCTTGATTGAACCTTGTGCAAGGTATGAGTTGATGTCAGTGACTAAACTGGTTTGTGGTTACAAAAATTCTACATTAGTCTTTAGAAAAATATAAGTATTATGCTATTTTTGGGATTTAAGTCTCAACAGTCTTTCCTATTTAAGGGTGCTCTTGACTGAGCAGTAAACCCCTTTTTGTTAAATAGAAAGGTCTATGTTGATGCTTCATCTCTGCAGAAACCTTGTTTGTATGGGTATACTAATCTGGAAATGATTACAATGAGGGGTTACCTTTACTCAATGAAGGTTCAGATGTTTCACTTCTAGCTTCCTTCTCAAAGGGCATGCATTTATGGATGGATATACATGAGAAATTTTCCAACTTGAAATGTTGGAGACTAAGCTTAAACAGATTTGAGATTCTTTCTTGCAATTATCCAGCACCAACATTTCTTTACTTCATTTTTTTTCTTAATTTGGTGTTCTCACAGTAGCTGCTTGCAATGGCTAATTTGTTGCTCTTATTATTTTTCTTGTATGCCAATTAAACAATTGTTTTATCCAATTGGCTGGTAGTGTACATGACTCACACCTGGTCATTCAAGTGTGTTTTCCATTCAAACTGAACAGTTGTTCTGTTTGGTCAATTGAGTGTTTTTTCCATGCAAACTGAACAACTGTTCTGTTTATTTGAGAAGGAATAGAATAACTTTTAAATATC
>APFE030517307.1:0-10226 GCA_000404065.3 Pinus taeda | reverse complement strand
TATTACATATAATAAACATTCATAAAACTAAAATATCATTTTTTACAATATCTATATAAAATTTAAATTTGCCAATACATATGGTATATAGCATACATATCTACAAATATTATCCTCAGACCATTTTTCTAATTTTTATACCATTTTTCCAACTTAAAAAATCTACCGGCCTCTCCTTGCACCTTTTGGGGCAATTCCTAGTTATACACATCTTTACTTCTTAAATTTTGGCAGTAATAGAATAATTAGAATGGTGTATATCATATATTCTTTCGGTTTTACATATGAGAGCAGTTACAGAATAATTATAGTGATGTATAACGTATAGTTATTTGGTTTTACATACGAGAGCACTAACATAATAGTTATAATGATGTATAGCATATAATTTTTGGGTTTTAGATATGAAAGCAGAAAGGGGTAATGCAAGATCCTTACCTTTTAAATTTTGGTAGTGATAGTCACAATAATGATGTATAGCACATGGATTTTTGGCATTTCATTTTGAAAGGCTAAAGAATAAACATCATTGGTCTGCATTGTCTTTTGCAAATTGGTTGATGGGTACCTTGTGACCAAGGTCATGTCTATGCCTATATAAAAGTTCAAACTTGAAATCATTATGTATACTCTTAGATGTTTCATCACAATAAGGAAAAAATACAATATTTTCAATTTTGAAACAAATACAATATTTTCAATTTCGAAATGAACTATTCAGATTGAGCTTTAAAAGTAAAATCAAATTGATACGGTAAGTCCAAAAATAGATAATAGATGACTTGATGTTTTAATGTATATTATTGAAGACTCTACCGATGACCTTGCATATAGAATAATAGATAGTTTTTACTTTTTAAACAAAAATAGATTGAAATGCACAATGGCTCTATGTCACACAATTCGAGTTCAACAATGATTAAGTTCAATTCGAATTTTCTAATCAGGGTCGTATGAGGTTTGACATAGGTTCGACTATACATATTTTCAATCATTATCTTTATACTAGTATATTATATATATTTATATAATTTATATTATGTTTATATAATAATATATATAATATTATATTATAATAACAATAATAAATTTTCAAATGATTCCATAAAACATCAATTACAAACTGTATTGTAAACATACATGAACCATGTAATCATTCTAACATCTAGTTAAATGTAAACATACACAATAGTAGTTTGCAAAAATAAACGACATAATTTTCAGTCTTCAAAATTTAAACATATACATTACAATACAATTATATTAAGAACTCATTATATAACATCTTCAAATTTCAAGATCTAAAAAAGGAAGTCGTAATGTACTCATTTTGTTATAATCCATAAAATTGTTCTAGGAAACTCAAAAACATAGATAATATATGATTATGGCCTACTTGTAACATCAAAAAGCTCTAAATCATCATGAGAAAATGCTAATATCATCAATTCTAATATCATCTTCTTCTGGCACTGGATCAACATCAAACCATGGCTGATAGGAACTAGATGCATCTTTGGCCACACTACTCAAGGCCTACTTCAAATTACTGCGAACATAAACAAGGTCTTCCAACCTTGTAGACAATAATTTGTTTCTTTTCTTAGACTGGATATGGTTAAAGCTACTCCGGTTCCTTTCACAAGTAGAGGCACTTGATCCTTGGCTCAAAATATGAATTGCAAAATGTTGCGATTCAGGAGTCTCAGATCCATAAAATTGGCACAATCTCCATGGAGGAATATTGGACCTATCTTGTACTGCACTAGACCTTGCAAATATTTCTTCTTCCAACCTGTATGCTTGGAGTTGCTCTCTAATTCGCCCTCATTCTTCTAGATCAGGAACCAACCATTTAACTGCATCATAAATTCCATTCATGACTTCTGTATCATTCATTCTTTCTATCCCAAAGAGTTTAGGATCCAAATAGAAAGCTGCTGCATGTAAAGGACTATGCAACATCTTCCATCTTTCATCAATCACCTCTGATATTGCAATGTACTCATTTTCCTCATTATTAAAATATTTTGCAATGGCTTCTTTAGCACAATCCATGCCCTCATAAACAAAATCCATGGAAGGGGTATCACTATCAACCATGCGAAGCATATCAACAATTGGTTCACATACTTTTAAGACCTTATGAGCATTGTCCCAAAAATCATTCCCTAAAATCACCTGTGCCAACTCCTTTCCTTTAGCTTCCTTTGAAAGATGAGAATTTTCCCACTCATTGTTGAAAAAACAGCTCTTATACTTCTTCAACTAGCCTTTTGATAGTAATGTAATATGTGGAAAACTTGGTGCCACAAGGCCTGAGCAACTCTCTAGATGCTTTACTCCTGTACAAGCTCAATGTGAGTTGATGGTTAAATATGAAGTGAGAAATTTGTTTCCCCCTCTGAACTGTCTCATTAATTCATGGAAAATTTGTCAAATCATGTAACAATAAGTCAATACAATGAGCAGCAAAAGGTGTCCAATATATTTTTTTGTATTTATCCATGATCATTTTTCCTGCTCCTACACAATTTGAAGCATCTGTTATAACCTGGACCACATTTTATTCTCCAACCTCAAGACTAGCTTCTTCTAAGATCTTGAAAATAAATTCAGAGGTATTCTTATTCCCTAATGCATCAACTACTTTAAAAAAAGTACCCCTTAAGGGAAATAAACCAACACATTAATAAGAGGTCTATGATTCATATCTGACCAACCATATGATAAAAGTGTGCACCCTATTTCCTTCCAAGAGTCTTTGATCTTCTGCAAATTGTTTGTAACTCTTTCTTTTGACCTCTTCAAAAGAGTGGTCTTTATAGTCTCAGAACTAGGAGGGACATATCCTTTACCAAAATATGCCATCATCTTACACGCATTGATGAAGTAAGGGCTTCTTGCCACATTAAATGAAATTGCAGATTCAAAGAACATATCACCTACATCATCATCAACTTCTTGTTTCTGCATGGGATTCCAAAGAGAATTTAATGTAGTTGTCCCACTTGATTTACTGATATTTGACTGATATGAACTCCCAACACCAACCAAGCTTGAAGAAAGTGCAAAAAATGAGTTGTAATTTCTGTTTGAACACGTTGTCTTTTGTTTCCATTCACTTTCTTAGCCTTTTTTATATTTTCATAATCTTTCTGAAGTGTCTCCTTGAGCTCTACATGCACATTCTTGCAACCATCAACACCACCTCCTTTGCCATTAGTGACAGAAAGTAAGTGGTCCATCACTCTAGTTAAAGATCCAAAAAACTCATCATTACATAGTTTGCATTTCGAATGCCTCCCATGAGGCCCATCCAATTTCTCCACATATTTCCATCCTTTTGTCATTGACTTTGGAGGTGCCATGACAAATATGTTTGCACTTTTGTTGGCATATTAGGATTACAATTTAAATAGATGATAAAATAGTGAAATTCAAATACAAATAAAACTTGAATTAGCACATGAATCTCATTCGTAACTGCTATGTAAATAATAAGCATGAAATTTGAAAGATTCTCATGTTAAAAATACTAATTTTTCACCAAGAAAAAAGAGAGATTACAATATAAAAACAGAAAGTTGTAGTCCATTACACTATTATAGGTTTTTAGAGTGAATTTGAGCATGAAGAAATTGGAAAAAACTAGGTTTTGTTGACCATTTCGAGCATGGTATTCTCATAAAGAAAATAATGAAATTAAATGAGTAAAGAAGTAGGGGTAAGTTATTAACATGCATGCTGTAAGATTTTTTATTTGAAAGCCATTTAAGCTATTGAAGATTTTTTAAGATTTTTTAAGTCGATAAGTGTGTTCTGTTTCAATTTGTAACATAATCGAAGAAATATTGCTGCTATTGTTCATGTTAAAATGATTTTTTTTTATTATTTTTAGTAATACCATGGCTATTGATGTTGACATCAGCTCTTGAGAAACTCAGATGTGACTGGATGAGGAGAATATTTTAGCAACTAATCATGCCAAGATCGTTTTTTAGTACAAAGAGTAATGATGTTGATTTCAACAACAACATGAAACTTCTAACTGCAACCTTATTGACTTTTTGACTGATGAAATTCTCAAGAATGGGATGGAAATTTGAATTGAAAGATTGGTATGGATCTGGGTTATAAGGCCTTTATCTTGAGTTGCTAAAGGAAAAAGAATCTCCAGGTCTATTTGAAACAACTAAAAGAGTATGCTATATGTAAATTGTAATTATCAACTTGAACATAAATTAAATAAAAAAATTGTGGAAAAAAATAGGCCACCACAACTCAAGGGTCAGAGACTCAGATAAAACACCAGATGTAAAGGACCATAGAAGAGAAACTATTTTGTATTCAAATGTTGTGAGCAAGACAATGGAGGATTGATATAAAAAAGTCCTCAAAATTTTCAATGGTGAGCACTGATTAAAGTGTAATTTACCTATAGCCTAAAAGCAAAAATCCCACTAATAATCACATTCTAAGTGCATGAAGGTTGAAGGGGTTAAAAAAACAATAAACATTGTCCATTTTCCAGAACTAGAGTAATGAAAGATTGTACCATTTTCTGATACTAGCATCAAGGTTACATTCTGTAACATTAAATAAATAATAAAATTACTTGTCACTCGATACACCACAACTAAACAAACAACTTGAACTAAACAAGACAAATTTTAATGGTTATGACAAGCTAATCAGCTAAACTTGGAATCAATACACCCCTACTACAATCCGTTAACATGTAAAAAACAACTTGGGCTACAATAAATCAACTCTTATCAGCTGGGGGGATTTTACAATCAATCACATTGTCACAACCCAACAACTATCTATGTTTGAATAAACCTACCATGCCACTTTGTAGTGTAGTGGCTAGTCTTTTCAAACTGAAGAAGATGCATAAGCTAATGTACAGACATAGGACATAAACCACTGGTAAATTACAATACAACAAACAGGGAATAAGTCACTCTCAAAACCTCCATATGCAAACAAATGAGGATAAAACTTAAATAAGTTTTTAAAATGTGGTGAGAAAACTAAATTACGATTCAAAATAGGCCTTATAATCTCTATCATAGCTTCATACAGAAAAAGGCAGTATTTGTTGGACGACCCTCTACAAATTTCTCTTTATCGTATGCAACAGACAAGGCAACTTCATGACAGAATACCTTTAGGCTATAGGTACATAACAAAAAAAAAACAATATTCACTGATTTTGACTATGATTTGATTGATTTTGGTCGCATATGTATTATGGATTTAAAAAATAGAAAACAATTGTCCTTTATGCCAGTTTTGTGACACATATATGCTCTATATGCTTTTCTTTATAGAAAAGGCATAAAAAAATGTATCCCGACCAAGAAAACAGTCGAATTTGATAAAAAGAAAGTAAACTCAAATGCTTTGGAAAGAAATGAAAGAGCCGTTGAAAGGGAAGATAAATAGAAATATGTGATGATGCTATCATATATATATTATTGCAGTGATCAAATAACTCTGCAAACATGACATTGTAAAAGTAAAGTGGCATCTGCAAAAACACGTAAAACTAGCTCCACACATAAAATATGGACATTGAAACAACGATAACCATGGGTCACTGATACAATTCATTCAAAAGATGTATACATACTTTCCAACAATTGGTCCATGAATTCAGTCCCTTCTTACATATTCTATAAACAAGAAAAAGATGTATACACACTTTCAATGATTATAGCCTACAACTAAGGTAAGCTTTTGATGGATTAATATCAATTCAAGCACATATTTTATGTTTCATAGCAAGAAAAACATGTCCCAAAATACTTGATATTGGAAAACCACTAGAAGGAAAAATGCAATACAACTTTCGTCTGCATAGAAAATGACAGAACAAGATCAATAGTAAATACTAAAAACATAACAAAATTACTGGTATTACTCCCTAGCTGCACATGGAGACAAATCAAGGTGCACAGTGCACTTACCGTAGCTGGGAGGAGCTTAATGGAATGAGAATCCACTATCCACGACTCCACTTGGGCTTCCGCTTAACTAGTCGACAGACCTCGCAGTGACTCAACACTAGGCAGTGGGCAGTGGACACTCGGCAGTCTTCACCCGGAGTTTTCAACTTTTCACAACCACACGGATCAGACTTGACTCTTGAGGGCCGAGGGCCGACATAACGCCTCAACAACCAATTCTCTAGACTCCAGTGCCTAATGTGTGACTATGAGTACGCTGCACAATCTCCTCGTCCTCGGTTGATAAACTTCATACCGATCTCACAGTTCACTCAGAACTCATAAACTCACTCACTCAGAACTCACTTGACACTCGCAAGTTGTGCTAAATATTTAACGCAACATTGTTTATAAAGGATTTTTTTGGCGAGAAGATTGCCAAAAACCAAACTGCCAACACTAAGTCGAACCTCAACAAAAAAATCCAAATTCGATTAAATTCAGCTTAAGGTTCGTTTTCAGGTTCAAGTTCGTTCAGGTTCGGTGAACCTGAACATATTTCAATTTTTTTTTGAGGTTCGCTGAATTTCAAACCCCAAGGTTCAAGTTTGACAAATCCTATGACATAGTGTATACTTGATAACTAACGTGGCAAGAGTTTAAATTAGATCTCATGCTTTTGACAATTTATAGTAGTTTAAAAGAAATTTGAGAAACTAAAAAACACTTCATTTCATAGTACAAACTTGGTTCTCACCATCAAACCATTAAGAGGTTGGACACCACAGAGGGCCCCATTGAAATTCCTCTAATTTGTTCATAGCATACTCCTTTAAAAGAGAGAAAATTGGAGGAAAGGTAATGGTTGATGAGGTTAAGGGTTTCTTGATCCACAAGATAAAAAAATAATGCTAAGAGCCTTAGGGACATAAAATTTGGTAAATGAAGATACCACATCAAAACTAACCATTAGGTCATATCATCAAGATGAAGAGGTTAAGCTTTTTAGATGAAATTAGTGGAATCTTTAATAAAGGAAGGGATACAACCAACAAAGGGTTGGAGTTTGTGGGCTAGGAACTTCAAAAGAATGTGGGTGGGGGCTCTAATAGTACTAACTATGGGCTAAAGTGGGATATTCTTATTGTGTATTTAAGGCTACCCATATATTATAGGGGTTTGGAGTTTTAGAACAACAATTTTGGGGTTTTCATTAATTTGATGAATGGCTAGAAATTCATCATTCAATGAGTTCAAGAGGTTAGGCTTAGGTGGTTCAGAATGCTTAAGGATCGTAATAAACTCTTTCCTTATTTATTTAATTAGCTTATGGGAAGTGAGAAGATAAACAATTGATTCAACAGAGCACATAATTTCTTTAGTACGAATACAATGGGAAGTGACGGAAAAATTAAAACATTTTTCCAAAATGTGGATGGTAGAAGTGTCAAGGGAGGTAAATGAGAGACTTATGATGGTGGGAGGAGTTGAATGAGAGAGGCTTGGAGGAAGATTGGGCAAAGGCAAATAGGCTAGATAAATTTGGATTAGAGGGAGAGATAAATCGTAAAGGTTTTTTATTATTTAACCATACATTTAATATGATCATTGGAATCAGAAGGTCACTTAATTTATTTATTTTTCCCGGGGAAAAGTATCGTAATTTTCATTATCAAGGAATTATTATTATTATTATTATTATTATTATTAGTATTACTATTATTATTCAAAGGTGTTAGATTATTATCAATATTGGTAAGGTTATGATTCAAAGGGGTAGAGTTGGTATTAATGATAGAGTCGATATGGCAAGGAATAAATGATTTAGTAGGGTGGGGGAGCAATCGATTAGTATCAAGCTTGATAATTTGCTGAGAGGTAAAAGGAAAAACATTATAAATGGATTTGGGATAACCTTGACAAGATTAACGGGAAGGATATCAGATATCAAAAGGAAGAGGGGAACATGGGGATTGAATGGATTGCAAAGTTTGCATGAAAGGATTGGGAAGGGCTTGGGAAGGGGTTAATGGAAACCTTGGACTAAAGAGAGAAATTTAAAAACAAAGAGAGAGAAGGGTGGCAAGATTTACGAAGGAAGGGGGAAGTAAAAAGATTTTAATTTATTCTTCACCCCCCCATCACATTCGTACTGAATAAATTTTGTGCATGTAATATATCGGCATGATGATGTGGGGTTGTGGGTATTAAACCATAAGCAAATAAATTGAAACTGAGGAGGGATACAGAAAAACTTAAATTTTTTACATGGTATCAAAACAACAAGTTAAACCTTTAGTTGATGATCAATGAACCTACAAAAAGCATAAAACTTTCCTATATACCAAAGATATGTGGTTGAAAGGGAGGAGCTTGACAATCTTCAATGATTGAGAAATTATGGTGGTTGTGGAGGTCAGTTGGATATTGGTTTGAGGGTGGAGGATATGTCGAGTAGGGTTGTAAACTTTGGTCCATGGATAGAGAGAATGATGTTGCTACTTGAGCATGTCGAGGTGTGGGATATTGTAGAGAGTAGACTGCAACCTCCCATTGATCCAGTTTAGTTGATAAACTTCAACAAGCGAAATGTGAAGGCAAGGAGAATCATTCTCAATGCTATTAAAGGCCACTTATTCCCTCATGTGAGAGGGGAGAAGTTTTCCCATGAGATGTAGGATTCCCTAGTAAAACTTTATTAAATAATCAATGAGAATAGGAAGATGGTATTGCATTAGAAGTTAAAAAACACCAAGATGAACAAGGTTGACATGGTGACCTCATATCTCACCAAGATCGCACAAGTGAGAAATGAGTTGGTTGTAGTGGGAGAAATTATCACGAGGACCAATTGGTTAGGACAATATTAGATGGTTTTCCCAATCAATGGGATGGATTCATAGATGGAAATGTTGCGAGGGAGAATTTTCTTAATTAGAGGAGGATGTGGGATGATTTCGTCTAGGAGGATACCAGGAGGAGTGCCAAAAGTGACAACCAACGTGGTGGGGTAGATGAGGAGGAGAATTCCACCCTTGTAACTAAGGGTAAGAAGAAGACAAGAAGGGGTCGTTTAGTGGGGTCAAGTAGTAGAAGCGGAAGAAGAAGGAAAAAGAGGAGGAAATGAGCAAAGTGAGATGATTTGCTTGTAATAATATGGGTCACTATGCCTTTCAGTGTTCCAACAAGAAGGGGAAGAAGAAGGGTGTTCTAACTTTGGCAGAGGTGGATGAGTTTTCCACCAAGTTTGACACTGCATTTGCTTTAGTGGTGAGTTTAGCCACTAGTGTCACATCTTCTAGTGTTTGGTTTGTAGACAATGGAGCTTCCTGCCATATGATTGGATTGAGGGAGCACTTTACAAGTCTTACTAAGGATGATGTAGGCTTGGAGGTGGTGCTTGGAGATAAATCCAAGGTCAAAGAACCAAGAGTGGGGACAATGTCCTTTCATATGGAATCATTACCTCCTTTGAAAGTGACAGATGTCCTATATGTTCCAGGGCTGAGGAAGAACTTGATTTTAGTCTCCAATATTGAGGACAGGGGGCGTGTAGTGGTGTTCCAAGGTGGAAATGTGCTTATATATCTTAGGGGATTTAGCATAACTTTTACTAGAGTGATTGTAGTCCACAGTGAGAGACTCTGCAAGTTTATTTTTTAGCCTACCAAAGCTTTAAACAATGTAAACTTTGAAACGAGAGTTGTAAACTCAAAATGAGAACTCTGGCTAAAAAACCCAAAAAAACATAAAAAGCAACCTAAAAACGAATAATGTTGACGCTGAAATACTGATATGTTGAAAAACCTTAAAATTTTGACAATTTTTGAACCATGACATTATGGAAAAAATTTATGACTAAAAAAACTTTAAAAATGAACACCTGAATGAAAGATTCATTATATCAAGAGTAATTTCTTTTTTAAATGCTAAAAATACGACGACTTTAAAATCTTAGCCTAGGACAACTTGACACATTGCAAAAAAAATTTAAAAGTCAACCATAAAATTGACACATAGTGTAGGCAAACTCGACCCATTGTAATGAAAACTTAAATATCAACCATGAAATTGACACATTGTGAGGACATACTCGATCCTTTATAACAAATACTTTAAAATCAACAATCAAATTGACACATAATAAGATCGAGTTGCTAGTCGAGTATCAACACGGACCTTTTAGGGAAAGTAAAATAAAACAAAATAATAAATAAATACAAATGAAAAATATAAAAGAAAACAAAAATTAAAACATTGAAAAAAACA
>APFE030517301.1:0-13534 GCA_000404065.3 Pinus taeda | reverse complement strand
AAGTGTGAACAATTTGGTTCTAATTGCAAAAAAAAAAAGGATGGAAAGTATGAATTTAGCATTCAGGCCAGAGCACAAAGATGGAGCGATTTAAATGCTGTAATTTATGCTTTTTATATTCATGTGTTTTTTTTTTATCAAATTAGCGAAGAATAAATTATCTGTTAAACTGACTGGCATTATAGTGATTAAATCACTATGGAATCGAACTGAGAAATTCCAGGTCAAGATGAATTTCGATGCGAGAGGCAATGGCAACACAAGCAGAGCAGTGAAAGGTAACTGTATTAATTGCAAAAAAAAAGGATGGAAAGTATGAATTTAGCATTCAGGCCAGAGCACAAAGATGGAGCGATTTAAATGCTGTAATTTATGCTTTTTATATTCATGTGTTTTTTTTTATCAAATTAGCGAAGAATAAATTATCTGTTAAACTGACTGGCATTATAGTGATTAAATCGCTATGGAATCGAACTGAGAAATTCCAGGTCAAGATGAATTTCGATGCGAGAGGCAATGGCAACACAAGCAGAGCAGTGAAAGGTAACTGTATTAATTGCAAAAAAAAAGGATGGAAAGTATGAATTTAGCATTCAGGCCAGAGCACAAAGATGGAGCGATTTAAATGCTGTAATTTATGCTTTTTATATTCATGTGTTTTTTTTATCAAATTAGCGAAGAATAAATTATCTGTTAAACTGACTGGCATTATAGTGATTAAATCGCTATGGAATCGACCTGAGAAATTCCAGGTCAAGATGAATTTCGATGCGATGCGAGAGGCAATGGCAACACAAGCAGAGCAGTGAAAGGTAACTGTATTAATTGCAAAAAAAAAAGGATGGAAAGTATGAATTTAGCATTCAGGCCAGAGCACAAAGATGGAGCGATTTAAATGTTGTAATTTATGCTTTTTATATTCATGTGTTTTTTTTTATCAAATTAGCGAAGAATAAATTATCTGTTAAACTGACTGGCATTATAGTGATTAAATCGCTATGGAATCAAACTAAGAAATTCCAGGTCAAGATGAATTTCGATGCGATGCGAGAGGCAATGGCAACACAATGAGAGCAGTGAAAGGTAACTGTATTTTTGCAATTATTTTTGTTAAAACAGAGTAGAATATAACTTACTATTGATGTTGGCCCAATTCTCTGCACTCTGTGATGCAGATTCACTCCACAAGTTTTTGGAGTACATGCCAATTCTCTGCGCTCCACAAGTTTCTCTCTGTGCTCCACAAATTTCTCCAGAGCATGCCAATTCTCTGCGCTCCACAATGCGCTCCACAAGTTTCTGGAGGCCATGCCAATTCTCTACGCTATGCAGCTGCAAGTTTAGATAAGAAGTTTAGATAAGAAGCATATTGCGTGGAATGAAGAGAGGACAGGAGATAGAAGAGGCGACAATTAGCAAGAAGAAGTTGCAGGTGGCGTGTTGGTGGAAGTGGTGGCTTTCGTATAAACTAGTCTAGTTCTAGTTCAGTGATATACGTTAACATTAAATGTTAGCAAAGTAATGCTAATGTAAAGATAGAATTACTTCGTTAAGGTGTCAAGTTTGTCTAACGGCTTGTACTTCTCAGAACTTTGTCCTAACTTTTTACCCTGTATACCTCGATTTGAGGCCAAATAAGACTGAGATTACTGAGATTGCGTTGATTGGTTAAAAGAATAAAATATTGGATTGGCTGATGTATGTTTTGCAAAAACTTAGCTTTATGCTCCAATTAACATATCGATTATCGTGTCAAACTAATTGGCACCGACCAAAAGCGATTACTATAGTCCCTGCCAGGCCCGGAGGGCAGGGACTAAAAATATGGCTTAATATTTGTCTGATTGGATAAAATAGATTAGTTTAAATCAATTAATATTTAAGGACAACATGATCAATTAATATCTAAGGACAACATGGGCGCTTCTCTTGTGGAGATGAATTAACCATTCTCTTTTTTTGTGAGCATTAGGTCTTACTAAAAACTGTCAATCTTTTTTCTTTGGACTCATTTTTTTGGATTTTTCTGGGCTTTATGGACGCCTCTCATTTATAGTGGTATATGATTTATAATGTTTCATTTCATTTATGTTTTTTACAAGATAATAATTATTGTTTTTATTTTACAAAGAAGTAGTTATTTGAGTTTACAAGTTAATAGTTAACATACTAAATAGGTCACGTTGTTTTTGAATTGTGCTTTTACTTTCAAAAATAATATAATATTGGTGAGAAATGTTTATTGCCATATGCTGGGTGTAACTTAAAAATGATTTGGAAATACTTTTTTTTAATGGACATAAACTTTTTAGAATTTTGTAAATGTTATTAAGTGAAATAAAAATGGTTTTAGATAACTTTTTCTATCTTAATTGTTATATGTGTTTAAATAACTACAATATATTCTATAAAAGTGAAGTCACTTACTAAAAAAATTGTGTTAGTTAAAGGAAAATTATTTCCATTTAGGTTGAGAATGTTTAAAATTGGGAATAGAAATATAATAATGCTAATTTTTTCAAAAAAAAGTTTTATTTTCTATTTTTAATATTTTTAATAACATTTTTGATATTTTATTTTATTGATTTCTAGTAGTAAATCTTTTTAATATTTAGTATATAGCATATTTCTTTTAGGCAAATAATGATTTGTTATTTATTATATTTTTAAAGTTAATTTTTTTTTTAAATAGTGTTTAGGTAGATAAAAGTGAGGTTGATATGCTCACCACATTTACAAAATTAAAAAATAACACTTAAAAAATATATATATATATATATTTTCCTTACATATTTTCTTTTAAAAAACTTTGTATTGAGAAAACACCTTAAATCTTATGAGTACTAAATCAAAAATAATGATTTTGAAGTTTAAAAAGAAAATATATAAAGTAAAATATCATATTTAAGATAGTATAATAAGCCTCTCAACAACTTTATTAGGTTTACCATCATGAACAACATTATTAATCTTCCCATCTTCGAACTATAAAGGAAAATTAGTGCTTAGGAAAGGGGTCGTCGCCTTATTGATTTTCACTCACCACCACCTTGCTAATTCTTTCCCTAGAGTTCTGCCTAATTGTTCGTCCTTGATCCTATGCCTAATTTCAATGGATACAATGGTTTCAAATATGTAACATCCTTCAAATGAAGAGGGATTTCAAATGAAGGGAAATATTTATCTAGAAATGAGATTGTATTTAAAATAATCCATGTTTCTCATGACACGACACATGGAAGAGATCTAACATTTTATTTAAAAAAATATTCCATACACTACTTGAAGAATTCAAGGAAGGAAGTGCCATCATATTTTCCACCTATTTTCCAATACAAAATTCCCTTTGCAAGAGATCTAACATTTCTTAGAAAATGTCTTCTATACACTACTTGAAAAATTCAGGGAAGGAAGTGCCATCCTATTTTCCCATACGAAAATCCCTTTGCACTTGGAAAAGGAAATTCCCTCAATGAATATTTAATATATTCACCACCAACCCTAAACAACATAAGAGACAATAAATTTTCGTTTTATTTGTAGTTAACCTATAATATACTATACAATTTAAGAGACAAAATTAATCTAATAAAGTAGAGACAGGTATGTAAACACCATAACTAACACACACATTCAAGGTGGACATTAATCATCTGTATCCTAACAATTGAAAAGAATACAAAGGGGATTAATAATGATGATTGAGATCTTATTCTTTCTAATACATATTTTATTAATAATCAGAACCCTATTGTGAATGTAGAACACAATTATATTCCTAATGCAAGTTCTGTATTAATAATGACCTATGTGTTTTTTCTAGACATATATTATCATTTGTTTTTGTTATATTTTTAATTTATTAATGGATTATTGGATTGTGAGCTTCATTTATTTCTCTACTTCCTTTCATTTGAAAATGGTTAAATCAGTAGACAAAAGTAATAAATTGCACTTTGGTACAAGGCATATGTGTTTCTACACCAAAAATAAATAGTGGGATTCTTCTTTACATGCACATTTATAATCAGGTTTTTATGGTTACTACTGGTTGGCCCTTACATGGTACCCATCTCTCTTCCTTCAGTTGTTTCCCATCACCAAAACAAGAAGCGGCACAAGGCATCCTTCTTTGTTTATAAATTAGCTTGCATCAATTACCAAGTATTTGATGATCTTCATACCCCCTAGGCTTGCTATAAATCACTCCAGGACAAAAAACAAATGTTCAAACCTAAGTAATAAATTGCAGCCTGTGACAAGCCCTTTGTGTTCACTACACCAAAAATAAACAGTGCAATTATTATTTGCGTGTCCCACAACATAATTATAATCAGGTTGTTATGGTCACGAGTGGTTGGCCCCATACAAGCTTCCCAACCCTCTTCCTCCATTCGTCTTTGTTGGGTGTGGAGCATGATTATTTAGAGGTATTTGTTTCAGCCAGATGTATACCCTAGGAATTTTGTACACCCCATCACATGGGAGGGTGTGGGGGGGACTTGTCCCCCCCGCGGGGGTTCGGGGGTGGCGATCCCCCCCAGTTGGGGGGTTTGGGGGCTAACGGTCCCCAGGAGGGCGTTTCGGTGGCAGCGCCCTTGAAGCTAAAAACAGATGTAAAATTGCCTTGTAAAAGTATAGTAATTTCTAGTCAATCTGGGTCATTCATTAGGCGGATGATATGACGGTAGAACTTATGTTTAGTTTAGGGCTTTTTGCCCTAGAAGGCAACCCCTCTCTTTGTATGAGGGCATTGTATTGAGGTTGTGTAATAGATGTGTATTCTCCAAGTGAGAAACGGAGAGGTCAGACTGTGAGAGAAAACAAAGGATATTACAACGGATCTACTGTAGGTTGTGTCTCTTAATTTTGCTGGATAATAGAGAGGATGGACTCGCTATTCGAGGTGGACATAGCCCAAAATGGGTTAACCACGTATATCTGTGTCTCTCTGGTTTTATGCATTTTCTAATTTATGCAATATTCTATGTGTTCCATTACTCTGTAATATATAATTTTCTAACAGTCTCCCATCACCAACACAAGAAGCAAAACATGGCATCCTCCTCTCTTTAGAAATTGGATTGCACCCATTCCCAAGTATTTGATGCTCTTCACCCTCCCTCTCCTTGCTACAAATAACTCCATAATAGACATCAATTGTTTGCACAATTTTACATAGGTGTTTGAGTCTAATTTTATCTAGATAAATTGTGTCTTAAGGGGAAGTGACATCATAAACTCAAGCACGTATACTATAGTCCATGTACTATTATCAAGCAGGTTGTTGTGAATGCATGTCATTTAGATTTTCCTTGCCAGCATTACCTCCACAATGTGGATAATGTTAATAATCTCAAGCCCAATGAACCTCCTATTTTGGAATAGGATGTTCACATTTCCCACGCGCCTAGTAAAATTCTGGATTTTCAGCATTTGTTGGAGGAAGACACACAACTAGACCTGTAGTAGTAGACTATGACATATCTTGTTGGGCACCAAACCCAACTACCTTCTTAGGAAAAACAGTTGTTCAGGGTTTCTTTTGAACATAGCTTCCCACCCGTTGTTGAGAAGGTGGGATCATTTTGCTAAAACAATGAAGAACTGATGTGCCACATATGGCAATCATTTATAGCTAGTCTTAATAGTTAGTTGTAGACAATAAAGCCATGGTTAATCTTGAGCACTATTCATTTTCAATTTATAGTATTTCTTAGATCAAACTTTGTCAAGACTAATCAGATCTCATCTTAGCTAAAATCTTATAAAAGGAATTTTCTCAAAAGCATAGGATACAAATGTTTTGTGAATCAATATTCTTGTGCATTTTCGTCTTCAACATTTGAGTGTTATGTCTATCAATTAGCCAACCATCTGATGAAGGGAGGCACGTCGAGTGGCCTAATAGTTTGCAAATGGGAAAGAGGTTGATATCACCTCCCAAGCTCCCAAAATAAGTAGTAATATAGGTCGTTAGATCCAACAGGATGAATTAATGACAAAGTATGCACCTGCATCATAACGGATTTTTATATGTCATGATTCTTCTCCAATTTATGCCTTACAGTGTTTCCTATACAACATCTGGTGCAATTGCTTGTAATAATAATCATATTTCTTATATTAATAATGGCAACCCTTCTTCTAATAATACAAATAACATTAATTTCTTTTCTTTGGATAATGTAGCTAACGAAAATAAGGTGTCTCCTTCCTCTTCTAGCATTAGGGTGGTTAATCTTTCCAATTTATCTTTTTATCCTCAAGTTTTTAGTCTTTTGGATAAGGGTTTAAACTTTGCAGTAGCTCTGAGAAAAATCCCTATGGGTGATATTACATGTGACATTGAATTAAGGATGAGGGATTTACTTGAGGCTTTTAAAGATATTATTAGGTAGGATTGCATGGTTATCGTGAGAAAGGCTAAGCCCCCTAAGAACAACATTAGAAAACTTGAGTTCGAAGCTCTCAAAGCCTTGAATAATAACAAGGACATAGTTGTTCTAAATGCTAACAAATGGGGTATAGATGTTATCCTTAATAAGGAGTATTACTGAGAAAAGATGTTAGATCACCTTTGTAATAGTAGGAGCTGTAAAAAGCTTACTAAGAATCCCTAAAAAAAGATTTCAAAAACAATTGCTCTAGCCATAAAACCTAGTAGCACTATTTGCTCCATTAGTAAGAATCTTATTGAGAGCAACCCTCTCACTCCTAGGATTTATGGTCTCCCCAAGATTCATTAGGAAGGTTCCCCCCTTCGCCCCATAGTCAACACTATAGGAGGGCTGACTTATCTTACTGCGAAATATCTTGGTAATAAACTCAAACCTCTTGTTGGTCAAACTGAGTCCTTTGTTAAAGATTGGTCCTCGTTTGTTAACGAGTTAAAGGGTATTATAATTGATCCAAATGATAAGTTGGTGAGTTTCAATGTGATCTCTTTATTCACTAATATCC
Organism: Pinus taeda; assembly: GCA_000404065.3. NCBI lineage: Eukaryota > Viridiplantae > Streptophyta > Pinopsida > Pinales > Pinaceae > Pinus > Pinus taeda. Next base: position 6,571 of record APFE030517301.1, on the reverse strand, counting down.
CTATTAACGAGGCCATTGATGTCATCAATTGCATTACGGATCTTGATACTGCTTTTTTAGTTAAAATTTGTTTCACCTCTACTTTCTTTAATTTCGAGGGTGAATTTTATGAAAAAGCTGGTGGTGTTGGTATGGGTTCACCCCTTTCCCCTATTGTGGCCAATCTCTTCATGGAGGAATTTGAATCCAAGGCCTTGTCATCCACTCTATTGCAACCCAAGATTTGGAAAAGGTTTGTCAATGGCACTTGTGTCATATGGTCTCATGGTAAAGAAAAGTTGGAGTTCTTTTACCATCATCTAAATAATCAATCGAGTTCTATAAAGTTCACCATGGAATTTGAAGTTGATGGAAGCTTTCCTTTTATTGACGTTGTTATTTCAAAAAAGGATGACGGTTCTTTCTCTCATCAGGTTTTTTGGAAGAAAACTCACACAAAGTAATATCTTCATGCTAGTTCCCATCATTTTCCTGCTCAAAATGTAGGTGTTCTCAACACCTTAGCTGCTTGGGCGTTGGAAGTTTCTCATGAAAATGACCTCGAAGATGAAAAACCCACTTCCTTAAGGTTTTTAATAACAATGTTTATAGTAGGTCCAAGGGTCTTAGAGCTTTCCTTAATACTGAAAAAGGTCCTAATGATAAGATTCGTCTCAAGCATCTGTTTTCCAGAGTTCATCTTCCTTTTATTGAGGGGACACAGATAAAATCACAATGATCTTGAAAAAACCTAAGATTCCTTCTACTTGTAGGCCCCTTAGCACTATTTGGAATTCTCTTCATTCAGTTAAGTACCTGATTAACCCCAAGGATGGGAACGTCTTTTACATCCTTGCTTGTTCCTGTGGGACTCTTTATATTTGTGAGACTAGTCGATTAATAAACCAAATGATTTGTGAGCATGTTGTGGACATCAAGCATGGAATGGCTCACTCCTCTGCTTTGGCAGAACATGCATAAAATATCAATCATCATATATGCTTATAAGAGGATAGGGTCATCGCTAGGATTGACCATGTTCGTCATCATAAATTTAGAGAGGCCTTAGAAATTGAAAAAATCCTTGTTCATCTGAATAGATATGATGGCAACATGTGTTGGATCCATGCTCTATATTTCTAAAGTTTTTTCTTTTTATCTTCTTATTTATTTCTATATTATTACTTATTTTATATTATATTTGTAAAACCCAACTGATATATCTATGTTTCTTTTTAATATTATTTTGTAAAATAAATTTATTCAATTCAATTAACATTATGTTTTATATATATTAATTTTATTTTTATTACTATTTTCTATTAGTAATTAGTATTACTAACTATTAGGCATAATAAAAATTTGTTAATACCATTCTTAACAATATTGTTATTAAGCAAGGTTTTCAGTAGAAATCATATTTGAGAGGTAAAAAATTGCCTAGAATGAATAAAGAATTTTTTTTGTTTTCTTTGGGCAAAAAAAAATCATCTTATTGTGATTTCTTACCGAAAGGAGTTTTCTTAATTCATTATAGATCATAAAAACATGAATACAGAAAATATTGTTTATATATTATTATTTATTTGAATACTAACAATTTTTGTATAAATTATTATTTATTTAGAATTCTAATTTAATAATAGTATTTTTGGTTAATGAATTGATTATAAAAATTGATTTTAATTTGTCTAATATTAATAGAATTTAATTTTAATAATATTAATTAATAAAATTAAAACTTTATTTAGTTTGGTTCCCTTTATCTTTTTTTGGTCAAATCTTAATTATTAATATAAGTTATTAAGTCAAACTAGTTTCTATTTTCTAACGGCTAGTTAGTTTCTCTCTTGATCTATTTATTTCATTTATTCATTGCCTAGATCTAGCTTCTCTTCTTGTCCTGAAGATGAACCATGCGCACTCCGTCGTTCGAAATGCGACCACTTGTGATTTTTACCGAAAGAGAATACAAAAGATGTTATTATAATTATTATGGATCACATAAATAATTATTATGGATCAAATAATCTAAATTGAATAATCTTCTTATGTTTTGGTTTTTAATTTGGAATTTGATTGATGTAAATTTTCTTGAAATTGTGGTTTTTTTGTTGATTTAAAATATATTTTTAATGAATTAATTGAGTATAAAAATCTAAACACTTAAACTATATAATTCTTATAATTTTAATGTAATCTTAATAACATGTTTATCAAATTTTATATATATATAAACCACAAAAAGAAAACTAAATATTATTTAAAATTTTCCAAATAGATGCCATAAAGATTATATAACGGATTTTCAAGTAAATAAATATTTCTATTAAGAATGTATTTCGAATTAATCACATCATTAGATTTGAGTCAATGTTTCGAACCATCCACTATGATTCATCCTAGGGACAAAGATGAAAAATTAGGTCTATCATTAAACATAAATAACATAGATACATCGTGTTTTGAAATTGTTTTATAATTTCATTAGAGTTTTGTATTATTAAATAAGATGATCCATTATAAATTATTTGTATTAGAATACGATGAATTATTATGATAATAATTTTTAAAAACAAAGGGTATTATTTTAGTAAAGTATAATTAATATTAGTTATTGATAAAATAGATATAATATATTATTATAATTTGTTGTATTTGATTATAATTATTAATGATGATTACGTTAATCATTGTTTTTAAATGATTCTTTATTAGAATATGGTGAATTATTATGATTAATACTTTAAAATTAAGATTAGATGAAGATGGAAGATTAAGATCATGGAACAAGATGAATTAGGAGAGCAATGTAGAGATCAAAAAATTCATTCATTTATATTAATTAATTTCATTAAATAATAAATTAATTTATTAAATAATAAATAAATTCATTATTAATAATAAATTAATAAATAATAATGTAAGAATATTGGTGTGGCTCTAAATGAGTAGAAATTTACATAAGCATAACTTTATTCTTAGAGTTTATAACAACACGAAACTTATATCACTAGAATGTTCTTTACTAGCCAAAAAAAAATGATGGTATCAGAAATATGATTTGATATGACAGATGAAAGAAGAAATTTGATAAGCACGTCTTCTTAATAATCCTTCTAAGATTGTATCTAATTATGTCTCTCAACCCTAATAAGCCATTAAGGGTGGGGTGTCTTACACTTCTTTCATTTTTTTCTTAACCCAAAAATTATGGTATTTAAAATTATCTTATAAAATATTTCCAAAATATATTTTTCTACTTCCTTTTAAATATTTTATATCGATTTATTGTTTTATCATATTTATTAAATATTTATGATTATATTTTATTATTATAAATAATATTGTGTAATTTTGAAATCTTAATGTTAATTAAATTTATAGGGAGAGTGATCATTATCTTCTCCATCCAAATTGAGCTTACTTGAGTTATTTGTTGAAAATGAGCTTCTATCAAGTATGTTACAAATTAGAAAATGGAATACTCTCTTATACACTCAAGAAAAATCTTAATTTATTTTTCATTGTTTGATCATATTTAATTCAATATTATGAAATGTAAGAAAACTTTTCAAATCACATGGTTAGGACAAGATGAAGACCAAGATCTTGGATTAAATTTGACTAAATAAATAATATTTTAATATAAAGAAATAATTGTTAATATTTAAAGAAGGAAAATAATTAATTAAGAGGAAAATGTTAATGAAATTAATATCTACAAATAATATCAAGTTCAAACCTAAATAATCAAAACAATAAAACAATTGATAAAATCAATATAACAAAATAAAAATAATATTTAGGTTAGAATTAAATAATCAAAACAATTAATTCTAAAAACTTAAAAAAAAAAGTAAAATAATAAATGGCCAAACTTAAATAATAGGAAACAATTAATTCTAAAATCCTAAACAATAATGATAAAACTTAATAAATAATTAATAATAAATTAATTAATATAATTAACTTATTATTTTACTATTATTTTTTATTTAAAATATGTCTATGATTCTTGAACAACAAGTCTGGTTCATCTTCTTGTCTTGTCGGTTCTGTTATCTCTTATGTGATTTAATATCAAAAGGACTTTGTTTAACTCATTATGGATTTCATTTATGAAATCACAAAAGCTAAAAATACAAGAATGTTAATATTATTAATATTTTTAATATTATAAATATTAATTAATATAGTTATATTAATTTATAATTATTAATAAATAAATAATAATAAAATAAAAAATTAGTTATTAGTTATATTATTACTATTATTATTTACTTTAAAAACTTTTTATTTAAAAATTAAATTTAATAATTGAAAAATGCTAACATTAATAAATAGTTAATTGTTTAATTATGATTATTGTATTCCCAAGGATTATTATCATTATGATTATTATTATTGTATATTGATTATATTAATCTTGATCATTGTACTCGGTCGAAAAATTAACTAAAACATATATATATATATAAGAATGAAGAAAAAAAGCTGGAACTGTTCATAAAATATTTATAGTGAATATGACATTGATATATTTTAATGTGGAGAGAGCAGTCATCCCATGGATGATATCTCTATAAATGCATTTCTTTTCATTAATCTGCATCCATCCATACCTCCCTTGATTCCGTGCAATCATATTCTTTTATAATGGAGTTCTTAGAAATGTTTATTGCCTGTTCCAGCGCAACCCTTATGTTGTTTTTATCTTTTCCTTTGGCTACTACCGTTCACTATAAAGTCCCTGCCATATTCATTTTTGGTGATTTTCTAGCAGACGCTGGTACCAACAATTTCATTGCCAACACAACCTCCAAAGAAAATTTTCGGCTTACGGAGAGACCTTCCATCACCCAACTGGGCGTTTCACCAATGGCCGACTGCATTTGATTTTATCGATAAAATTTTTCGACTAATTATCTCACTTAGCCATACTTATATCGCTGATTCTTTCATTAGATGATTAATACACATATTATATTTTTTATAACCACAACTACTAAGTTAAGGTTGTCCTTCCCACCTCCATATCTAAAGGCAAGATTGTTGAAATATTAATTTCAACCTGCCTTGCAGCAGCATTTAAACAGCGACCTTAAAACCATTGTTTCATATTGCACCGCTTTTTGCCAAAAGTAAACCATTGTCTCATATTGCACCGCTTTTTGCCAAAAGTTGTTTTTCCCTGGAATGACACAATCGGGCTCCAGCACGCATCCACTGTACAAACAAAAAATTGCCCATCTCTCTGACAGTAAAGTTAGTTTGGGTTGTGTGGCTGAAGGATGAGAAAAGCATTCGATCTTGTCAACGCACATGGATTTCTTCAACCTGCCAGAACGTTACCTATTTATTTTACTCCGGCTTTCATTTAATGCATTTAATGATTTGTCATAGTCTTAGGTAAAGTTTTTAATGTTTTAGGGCGTGTAATGTTTTTTTGTTAACCCATATGTTGTGTATGCTTTGACTTGTACTTTTGGTTATTGCACAGGCCATGAAAAGAAACTTGTGTTCACAGCAGCGAGAAAAACGAGAGAATTTTTGAAGCAGAAAATGAAAACCCACGAGAGCAAACCCATGAGAGCACATTAGTGCGGAACTAGAGCAGGGTTGCGAAAAGAGAGTGAGGATTAATTTTTAAATGAAGACATTTTGAAATACGCAACAGGTTATTAATTTTGTAATGGCTTGCGTGATGGAGATTTTGAAATATGCAGGGAATGCATAATGAATTTTTTTTGGGTATTAAAACAATATATGAAAAATTGTTTTTACAACAGTAAATCAATGTAAGAAATTTTTACAGCATATGTAAGATTTTTTTTTAGTTCTAAATGTAAAATCCTTTTTTTCAGCAGTAAATGTAAATGAGATTTTTACACACAGCAATGTAAAATATCAAGAGGAGGCAGAGTAATTTTGTTTTTGGTAAAATTTCTTGGTGAATCCCTTTGAGAAAGAGGAAGAAAATTGTGTAAGGGAGTTTATAAATTAATACAAATTTATTTTGGCTCACAAACTCTCTTTTGCTCAGAAATTTTTATTTAGCTTCCCTGTGCAAAAGATATTGAGGAGAAAAACAGAGCATTGCTCTGTATTAAGTTAATTTGTGTTTGAAATCACCAGAAATTTCCAACAGTGGTATCAGACCAGATCGAGGCTCTTTGAAGGTGTCAAAGAAGCTGAAGGAACTGAAGTAGCTTCTCGAGGAGGGTGGAGACACACTAAAAAAAATTGAAGGTGTCAAAGAAGCTGAAGGAAGGTTCCTTTTGCTGAAGCAACTTCTCGAGGAGGGTGGAGACAGTAAAAAAAAGGGATTCAAGTATTTCTCAAAGTTTTTTTGTGTAGCTGTTGAAAACAATGAGTATTTTAAATACACAGTCCAATATTTGAAGCATTGCTAAGAATGCAAGGAATGGCTAGCACAAGCACTAGCATAGGTATTTTTAATCCTCAACTCTCATAGTTTAATGGGAAAAACTATGACTATTGGGCAATAACCATGAGAGCCCTGTTTGCCTCACAAAATTTATGGGAACTTGTTGATGATGGATTTAAAGAACCAGCAGATGAAAATGAG